>JAUKPP010289412.1:0-10256 GCA_032273245.1 Phyllaplysia taylori
CCCCCCCCAAAAAAAAATAGACAGAAAGGAAAATTATTCAGGGTACACAAAAATTATCACAATCATAAACTAAACTGATTGCTGCACCTCAGATATCCCTCACTCAACAGCAGGCCCTGTGTTCTTCACAATCTGTTATTTCCCCTGTCGACCAGAGTCATTCAGAAACAATCTAAACTTTCTGGGAAACATAGGTGCAAGCTGACAGTTTACAATCATCGAAACGCTTGTGAACTGATAGTGTGGTAGGACAGTTTTCGTTGAATGCCACCTTCAACACTATAAGGTCATGTAAGAGGTGGGAGCTCCAAACTTTACGCAAATCTTCAATGGGATTAAGTCAGAGCCACAGAAGCTTCCAGAACATTCTGGTGGACTCCCACATTTGTAGACAGGTGTTTTTCCGCTCAGCCAGGGGCTCCTGGTATACTGATAAGATCTTTCACTGTCTTTAGCCTTCTGCCTATTCACACTTGGGTGAGAGAGGTAGTTCATGTCAAAAGCCCTTCCTTAAAAACGTAAGCATTGGACCTGGGCAGAGATCCGGCAGCCTCACTACAAGATGACCTATACTACATGACACTGACAAGAGACAAAGTCAACACATGAACTTGCAGATTCCATGAGAAAATCTCAGGGTTTGTGCAAATATCAGGTCCTGATACAGAAAAAAATTCATAGAGAAAAAGGAAGAAGCTAAATAAATGCTGTGATGGAATAGGATAGATGATGGGGACATAAAGATTAAAGAGGGGGAAAAGGAAATATATGGTAAAATAATGAAAAAGAAACAAACAAAACAAAACAAAACAAAACAATGCCAACCTCCTCCTTAAAGACATAAGAAAAGAAAATATTTTATTTTAAATATTAAAAAATCGCTGCAAACTTCGAAACCCCAATCCGCAATACGTTTCATAAAAATGAAAGCAGTTGGTCTTCATAGTAAATATTTTAACAACCTCCGAAAACTCTGGCATTCACCACAAGCGTCCAGCTAATAATGCCTGGTGAGTTGACATCCACTATCACATGCTGGACATCAGATCACAAAGTAAGTCCAACCAAAATAAAAAATCTTTCAAACATCAATGCCAAATCCATGAATGATTTGCACAAAATTATGAAAATTGACTGTGAAATGCTAGGCAAAACTGAGTTAAAAAAAACAAGAGCTTTCCCTTTTCAGAAAACACAAACTTGATATAAAGATAAGTACGGCAACTCATTTTAGACAAAAGAGAGATTGAGGGGCCGAAAACTTTCCATAGTTTCATGAATGAACTGACCCTTGTCTTTGTCTACATACAGTGAATAATTTCACTTTTCATGTCGTGCAATTTCAAATACAGTACCGTAGTCTAAGCCTAAGGTCCCACTGCTTTTGATCCTGGTTCGGATAAGGGTCGCAATTTTAAGAGAAAAAAATTTACGATATAAAAGTCACCCTTAAGGCTCCGCTCTCATGGGACTAAGAAGTTTAAAGTCCCACATTTCAAAAAACAGGTTACTAAACAAAGACCCGGGCGTGCACTACAATTGTTCACATTGCACAACCCGTAATGTTATTAATCATCCTCTCTCTCGAATTTAATTAAATCTCTGTTGTTCTACTCGATGGTTGGACGGGCGGGGGAAGGAGCTACATCTGCTCCGGCGGGATAACGCCAAGGGGTGAACTCATCCACGCAGAGTTTTCCAAACAAATCACACTTCAGCGTTACATCAATTTCTATATCGATACAGTGTCGGGTAAATCCATTTAAATTTCCCTTGAGGATCAATAAAGATTGTCTTATCTTATCTTGTCTTATCTTACATTTAAGATCCCAGGGCATGGCTACATCAAAAGTTTTACATCAATTTGTGAACTTGTCCGTCCTTTGGTTGTCCTGACCATCGGACCATCATACTTGACTTTCAGCTCTATGCTCTACATCCCTTCCTTTTCCCTCTTCCCCACCCAACCCCACCTCTTTCCCTAACAATTCGCTACGCGGCAGATGGGTGCCAATACTCGAGGGCGGGGTCTGATCATCTGGGTTATGTGGTGCTTGCAGGAACCTGTCTTTCATTACTTGAAGTTTGATTGGTGCGGCAACTACAGAGTGATGGATTATGACAGAAGCGGGGAACTCGGCCGAGAGGAAAGCTATAAAATTTTTAACGGACAAGGGGGGGGGGGAGTAGGTTCAACATCTATCTAGAGACTCGCAAATTGAATAAGAGAAAAGTAAGAAGAGGCCGTTATGTCTGGACATCAAATTTACCAATCTTTGATTGACCTAAGGCATGAGCCGCATCCACAAAGTTTACTTATTCTAGTCAACGGATCACCATGGAGCCTCCCCCTTGATGGCTCGGCGAGGGTCCCGTTCGCCAAAGGTCCCGCGATTTCCCTGCTCCCAAGCACCAGGACCTTAATTGTAGACTAATGTAAATTACTGTAATTGTTTTAAATTCAGCCAAGTCTTTACTTGCACTGCAACGGGCTATGAGACACACACTCTCGTGTAGATGGGAAGAAAAAAAAAAACTCCACAGAATAAGATAAAAGGAAGAAAAATTTGTGGCAGGTAATTAGGCTTGGCAGCTGAAAGACAAGTACATGTAGAAAGTACAAATAATCAGGTCAACACGTGTCAGCCAGGCTCTTGCTGAGACAAGACATGATGTCAGGCTTCTAAAAAGTTTCAACATTTTGCACCCACATCAGACAAAATTCTTTATGCATGACATATGAACAGCGCACAAATATGTACAGTAGTCATAGAAGAGAAACGAAATACATATGACTTTCATAATGCAAAATGCACATGACGTGCGACATACATTCATTTAGACAAACACAAACATTACAAGAACAAAGACATGAATGTAATCTATTTGGCAAGCACCCAGCACTTTCTGTCTCTCATCCTGTGTTACCGGTCGGAACACTGTCACTGGCTCGTACTCTCTTTCCTGGAGTCCACTCCGTGGATATACAGATTTCCTACCACACACAGCATAACAATATTGAAGGCGTTGTACAGGATCATTGAGCGGAATCGAGGTTCAAGGTCACCTTGCCGGTACCAATAGATCTGTGGAAACACCGTAACAACGTTAAAGGATTTGCGAAGATTGTTGAAAGGAACTGTGCTTTCTTGATAGTACCAAAAGAACTGAGGAGAGTGGCTGACAAACAAAAAGTCTGAGGCCATTTTCATTTATTTCTTCCATCCATGACAAGATGCGTATGAAAAAACTGTGAAGTGGACAACTCACAATAGGTTGTTTACAACCTCAGGCTCCTGAGAAACAAACGCTTTAACTGCTAGGCTTTATAAGGAGATGACAAAGATGCTAATAAATTGTACAATGGGAAGATGAGATACTGGTCATACAAATGGTATGTATCATCATCTTAAGTAGAAAGAAAGAGCATAAACTTGTGGTATGCTGTGCTACAGTAGAGGGAACATGAAGGAGGGACGATGCATATTTACAGGTGGAGATGGGAGAGAAGGAACAAATGAAGTTTAGGCTCACTACAAACACACCCAACAATAAATCGATATTTTTCTGTAGAGGTGAGATGGACAAAATTTTCATCCATCATAACTTTAGTCAAAGTTGGAGAAAACAAAACATAAAGGCGCACTAAATCGTCAGAGGTCGACACCACCCCCCCCCCCAAAAAAAAAATTACTACTGAAATACAAAATTTTAATAAATACAGTACCATCCCAATTTCACATCATACTTACCAGCAATAAATGAGAGCCACAAATGAGCACAATGACAAATGCGAAGAAAACATTTATTCCATCTGGAGGCCAACTTGGGAAGACAAATGCGCTGATTAACGTAATCTGAAAGGAAAAATTGAAAACATGTTGTTGCTGCCAATCTGGAACTTATACAATGATTTATTCACCCTTCAAGAAGTCTTCACGACCTCAGAACCATGGCAGCCTAGCTCTGTGCCCCTTAAAAATTGGCCCCATAACCAGGCTGCAGCTAAAGCGCCCGCAGTAAGCCACCTTTGACCAACACACCAAGGCATTAAGTTGCCCAATTCATGAGGTTGTGCACCCTAGCGTATTTTTCAGAAGTTATTGCCCGGTCAGTGAACAAGTAAACACAGCAGCCAGGCGGGTTTATTGCCAGAGGGTTAACACTGCGGGAGTGCAATGAAGTCTCAAGACCTTTCCAAAATGCTAAGTGTGGTGAAATCAATGCGTAATTTATTACGAAGTCTTACAAGACTTTGATTATAATAGTATTAATAATGAAGATATTATAGTCAAACCTGCCTTGACGGTCACCTCTCCATAGCGACCACCTGTACTAACAGCCATTATTCTGTGACACACTTGCGTTTTTCCTACAGGACCATCTCCACAGAAGCTACCTGCCTATGATGCCCTCTTTTATCTTTAACAAGCATTACAAACAAATTAAAGTGTATTTGCTACTATTCCGGTTAAAGATTTCATTTCTTACAAATAGGTCTTTTTGCCTATGTGACCAGACTTAACAGACGCCCTTTAAAGGTAAAAAACGAACTTACCAATACCATCAATGCTGTCAAGAGGCCCACCACAAGGTTTATAACTCGGTCCTAGAAGTAGTAAGGAATGGGTTATTTATAGATTTATAGAGGCGGCAGAAAGAAAAGTCAGAAAACATATATAATCCAAAGTAATATCTGTTTGTTGTATAATTTCTATGATGGCTTATAACTCAATCCTAAAAAGAAAAGAAAAAAACATAATCTGAAACGTTTTCCCTACTTGTAATATATATGATTTCTGTCATGATTAGAAAAAACAATGCATGGCAAGAAAAGACTATAAGACTATAGTCACTGATCTAATTCTATGTGAGCGTATGCCCGTATGTGTGCTATGAGGCATGAGAGTACTCATGCTACTCGTCTTTGGCTGTGCATGTGTGATCCCAAAGTGTGTCTCTACTGCTCTTAGGTAAATAGTATATTTTTTTGCTTTTAAACTGCCTCTTTATAGCTTCAGAAAATGCTTCAACTGACAAGGCTTGCAACCATATGATTGTACTATTTCAAACATGGCTTCCTTTCTATCATGATCTCAATAAAAAGCTGCTTGTCACACGGTGCTGAAAATGAACATTTTAAATCTGCAATAAAAACTAACTTAAACTAAAGACCTTCACTCTATCTTTCATAGCATGATTTCTTTCAAGAACTAAAAACATATCATTAGGTCACATGAGTAACTAAGACAAGACCCACAAAGGAAAAAAAAGAAAAACCTACAATTGATCGGGGAGCTCCAAACAAAGGCCGATCCAGCGGATCAAGCTCCCTGTGATCCATTATTGCCAAGAATGAGTTGTAATCTGTCAGTCACCGTTGCACTTGACTACATCAAACGGGAGGACTTTTTTATGACGCCTAGCTTGAACAATAAGTCATAGTTCGCAGCTCATTCTGAAAATACCAAAGTAATCAAGGATGAAATTATGAAGAATCAATCAGTTTAGTTGCAAACATTTTCATGACATAAATTTAACTTTGGGGACAAAAAAAAGAAAGAAAGAAAAGAAAAAAAGTAAAAAAGAAAAAAATAAATTTAACTTTTAGGAAGATCACCTTAAATATTAAAATTCGTCTGAGGGTTTCAAGTAAGGTTGCCCCCTTCGAATCAAATGTGTGGGCCTTTGAGGGCAGGCTGTTTCCTTAAAATCATAATTCTCGGCACTGCAGGAGATTCGAGTTAATAAACTGGACTTCATCATTTATGACGTATGATAGCTGTTGCTAAAAGGGAATGCACAATATGAATATAGACCTAAATATTATATCACTTGGCAATTCACAAAAATTGAAACAGGAAAAACAAGCAAAAAAACAACAACCAGCAGTGTTGTTGTGTCAACAGTAGTTTGTATATAATTTATAACAAAAGGGGGCACTGGCTTACCTGCCTGGTTTGGGATTCGAGTTTAAATAAAGATTGCAAGAAGAGAACAGTTTATATAATGTACTAGGCTACTGATCACCTATTGGAAGAGGCAGGCTAAATGTGACTGTGGTGATGAGGATGGAACGACTATACCATGGAAAGACTGTCTAGTAGCGTTCTACATACTTTTATTTCCTGATGAGTGCATCTCATTCTCTACTCTCACTCTTCTCTTTTAAATTCTAACTTTTTTTGGGGGGGGAGGGGGGTGTAGACTTGATCTAGATCTAGATAGAACCTTAACAGTAACCAGTGGCGGTGCTCTATGGGCCCATTTGGTTCATCTGAACCACTGCTTGACCTGCCCGCCCGTCCCATCCTCCAATATCAAAAGCGTAAGCTTTACAAAAAGTCCCTAAATATGTTCTCATCAGAGGTCTCTAATGATCTCAGGACTTCCATTGAGTACCACTACCACTGCTGATAGAAAAAATGCTACAGTTACTTCTCACCAAACTTTCAAGGGCTACAATGCCAATCTTTCAACACCGCAGTTTGTGCGTGCAACAAGGCCAGACAGTCAGCGGGTTCATGACTTCAGCCCTGAACCAAATTAACTATTGTTTTTTAGAAGGGCATCTGAAGGCAAATGTGTTCCAGCATATGCAGAAAGGTGCATGACACAGTAACAATCATACAATGCACACCTCTCCTGTGGTGCAAAGAGAGAGTTTCAACACGCACTTGCGCAGCTACTCAAGGTTTGGCCGAACAATGAACAATGGGTGGTGGTATTCATGCTCGGTCCTTCAGTCCCTCTTACTATAAGGTTACAAGTACTTGACACAGCGCTTTGTAGATTTGCAGAGAGGAAAAACTGACATGCAGACTTTCTATACAAATATGTACTAAGAGAAAAGCCCCCCCAAGTCAAAGCTTTTATTGTCGATAACACTGAATCTATGGTGTGTATTAGAACACTTTCCATTTTTGCACCACCTTGTCTGCAGTGGTAACAACGTCAACAGACTACACAACTCTGCAGCCCATCCACCACCACTGACTGTCTCAGACTGACTGATTGACATAGTCGACTGTCTAGTCTAACTTACATTACTTACGAGTCTACTATCTAGGTTGCCCCGTTTTCGCCCACCTAAGAACGCGTAGGAATACACAGTTTAACACTAGATTCCCATTAGGTGGGCGAGATTTGGCACTGGGCGAAAATAGCAGCACAAAAGATACACTACTACTAAGGAAGTATGAATACGGAAATTTGTTGTCATTGTTGAGTGACTTCACTTCGATCTAGATCTAGATCCAATGTACCTACTGGATCTAGATCTACACACACACATGTCATTGTCTCTGCACTACATGCTAGAAAGCTACACTACACTTTCTAATTTTCAAATTCCATTGATGATGATTGAGATTGAAATTGAGGAGCTTACTTTTACTTTTGCCGGGGTCTTCGCCTTCGCTTTCTTTTTTATTATTTACCTTTTTTTTTACCTGAACTTAATATATAATGGGAGGACTCCTGACTTCAAGGGGCTTCACAGAATTAAATGCTTTTAATATGCACAGGCTTGAAAGTACATCAGTTCCCAGATGGTTTCTCTTTTCAATGTGAACAAATTGCCTGCGTTGTTGAACGGGAGGTGTTTTCAGCAGTGAGTGATTGTGTCATAGTCACAACAACTCATCACAGAAGGAAGACAACAACAGAAAATAAATCGGCAGTAGCTTCCCTTACTTGACGGCATTTAATCGAAAAACACGAATCTCGGATTCCCAGATTGGGATAACAAAGAATTTTCCGCGCCTTTCTCTGTCGTTAAAATTATTTCTGGCGGGGAAGGCGGGGGCGGGGTTGTCAACCGAAGCTGTAACACAAATTACATACACAGTGTCTGTGGCTGTAATATTTCCATGAGTGAAGTCCTTTCGCAATCAATTTTCACGAAAATAATTGGCTCTATTCAGCTTAAACAGAAATGCTTTCATTGAAGTAAAAGGGTCTTGGTAGAGTCATTTGACAAATAAAAAAGATATATAGGCCTATTATATAAAAAACAGCTGACGGAATCAGATGTAGGCCTAGGCCTAAGCCCTAGCCTTTAACAAGTAGCCTACAAATGTAATTCATTTCATCCTCTGGCTTCATGAAAATTATTGTTCAAGATAGGCAATAGCCTTGTGTGGAACTACAATCACGTTGGGTATATAACAGTGAAAAATAAGAAGAAATTTAATGTCACCGTCATGGGGCCCGGTTCGATCGAGTGGTAAATCATCTGCCTCGGATTAGTCGGAACTTGAAGAACCCGATGGAATCACGGCTGATTCGATGACATTCTAATTCTTATCACCATTGGACTTGGAGAGAAGCTTTCAAATCTGTGGTCCAGTTTCCTGGGTGTCCGGAAAGTCCAATGTTGCAACTGAAAGTGTCGTTAAATGAAAATAGATTTTTTTTTAAAGGGGGGGGGGGGGGGGAGAGAGAAAGTAGATAACGTACACTAGGCCTAATTACTGTATCATAAATATGTTGTATTTTTTAAAAATCTTTTATCCCTATTTATTTAATCATTTTAGGTGGGGCAGAAAAAGGGGCCTACCTGCCTTATGCTACGCGCTGTAGCAAGACACGTGAGGTATGCTACAGTGGCTACCTGTGAACTTTCAGCGCAGCATAGGCTACAGTCACAAGAGGAGGCTTGTAAGCTTTGCCAAGTTAACCATTGCATTCTTGTTGGTGTTTTATTATTTTCTGCCCCACACAACAACAACAACGCTGAACGTCTGTTTGGCGACAGACTGTGTCACTCTTGAATGCCAGGGCCAAGCCATGTTTAGAGAAATTGAACCCATTAGGCCTATGCAGAGATTGATTAGTTCTTTATGCCCTTCACTCCACGTGGAACACAGGCCATCAACAAAACTTCTCTGGCGAGTCTTGATTTGTGCTGTCCTTTCGGAGAGTACATGACATGTAGGCCTACCTAGGTCTTCTCCAGCTCTCCCCAACCTAATCCTGTCGACGTCATATATATTACATGTATATCTGACTGGAGAAACCTGCGCAAAGTATTTTGGGGTCTTCGACGCTTTCTTTTCCCTTGAGGGTTCCATTTAAAGGATTGTCTGGTAACATTTCCCGTGATTTCTCAGAGCATGTACCCCATACCTCTTCATTACTCCACAAACGTCAGTAATACGAGTAGGTTACTGGTTGGTAGATAGAGATTACAATTAATCATGGGGTTGGGTTTTTTTTGGGTTTTTTCACGAGCCATTTTTGCAATGAGAAGAGCCTATTATCACATAACTGTTAACTGACACAAGTAGTAGTAAAGTGAGGCAGTAATGTAACTAAGCCTTGCTATATCTATCACGTAAGTCACTAAGGCTACCGCCTATCACGTGAGTTGTTTATCGATCTATGTTCGTTCCTGTGATGAAAAAAACCCTTATCATACCGTACTGGGATTTGGCCTGTATTTTGAGTCAGTATCTGTTACATTACTATAGTTACTACTTGTTGCTGCCGATCAGAGGCTTTATGGGGTTTTCACCTTTCACGGGCGCTGTGGTGTAATGGTTAGGTTCCTCGCATGTCTTGTGGCAGACCCGAGTTCAATCCCGAGAGCGGACGATCTGGGTTTTTTTCTTCTGCGGGGACTGTTTTCCCTCTCAGCCCGAGTTGGACCTGGCAGGCAGGGTCGACCTAGCGGCACTAGCCCATCTCTTAAATGACCTTACAGTGTTGCAAGGGACGTAAAACTGATAACCAAACCAAACCATATCATCTTTCAAAAAGTCTTCACGACTTTCAGAACCACAACAGGCTGGCCCTGTACCCCAGGGGCGGAGAGCCTTAAACTTGGTCCCTTAATGCTGCAAGAGTGGAATACATTTTTAATACCCCTCTGGGCCAGATGACTGCGAAGTGCCAAGCGATCAATCATTGAGCAATTTATTGTCACTATCGATACAACACTTTGTGGACATAATGGTCGCAGCTATTGACTGAGAAACAGAACCATGCGTATCACACCATTTTACAGTTATCCTGGTGCTTTAACATAAGTGAAAGAAATCACAAAGTTTTCCACAACAAGACCAGAAAGCGTTGCAGTCAGACATACACAACCTGAGCTGGAGCTGCATGTAAATTTCATCAAGTGATGCATGACTGCAATTTTCAAGTTGGCACCTGCGTTGCAATGATTAGACTCTTCATCTTTAAATACCTTATAATTTATAGTGTCATAAGGGATGTGAAAATTATACATGTACTGCACCCCCCCCCCC
>JAUKPP010289423.1:0-10256 GCA_032273245.1 Phyllaplysia taylori
ATTGCTGCCCTACACACCACTGAGTGTAATAGTTGATGATGATGATTATGAACGACATATTGCGCTTGTAGTCGCTATGCGTGAGAATGTTCCTTATTTTGATTTTGAAAAGTTGGCAGCTATGATAATATATAATATATAACAAGTGAAATGGGGTCAAAGAAATGGTATAATATAGACAGGCACTATAAAGGGCTCTGTAGGTCAGAATATACAACACTCCCCTGCCAAGGTACTCTGTATGCTTTATTCATTTACAATTGATTAACTCTTGATCATTGATGAGGTTCTGGCTGTGTCTTCATGTTTGATCTCAGCAGTAGAGAGACCTGTAGAATCTGACCTGTTTTCCAGTTTTAGAATGGATCAGCCATTTACTAAAACTGCTGTGCACCCACAAAACGACATATTTTTAATTTCGTGTTTCCTTGTCTCTCGTAGGTATGCGTGGGATGTCTCGAGGCGGTGCTGGAGCTCCCCGCGGTGGCAGTGGCCCTCGCAGTGGCTACAACAGACCACCCCCCAATCAGTGAAAACAGATAGCACGACTGGAGCCCGCGGCAATGCTTTGTCCAACAGAGGCTCCTTGATTATGCCCCCCAGAAGTGGTGGGCGACCTGACAATTCTTCACTTCAAGCACATGTGGCTGTCATCTTCTACGATATGGTTACGTGTGGCTTTGAAGCTGGTTCTCAATGACTTGAATCAAATGGGTTGACTTGTTTTTGGTTGTTTTTATTCTTTTTTTTTTAAATTTGCTCGATGGTGTAGCCGTATCATTTTAAAAAGTGGAGTAAGTTTTGATGGTGATGATTTTTAAAGAAAAAAAAAAAAAGGCATGGACAAATGGTGGCCATTAAGTCTTGTGGTGGCTTGATTGTGGTGACCTGAGACCACCTGTGTCTTTACTTGTGTTTTAAGAATCAATCCAGAGTGTCGGCCGATGAGCATATCGTCGGCCTTCAGGTTTTCAGCATCTTCACCATGTCTGTCATCTTTTTTTGTCTCACTCGGTGTCACGAAAAATAATAATAATAATAATAATAATAGTAATACCAGCCAGTTCAGCTCTGTCCTGTGACTGGTGGTGGTAAAGCCTGGTGTAGTCTGTAGGGGTTATGTTATTCAGGGGGTGAAGTCCCTCCCCTTTCTGTTGGAGTTGTTACTCCTGATTTCTCCGACTCGGAACATGAATATCGCCTCATCCTGCTTTGTGAGAGAAAGTTAAGCAGCGGGTTGCAGCAAAAGCCTCAGGGACATGCAGCAGTTGCTTCATCATTGTACCGCAGTGATATTATGGTCCGTCCTTGCTTGATGGTTCAGTCCTCCCTCATTCATTCTTTTGTCAAGCTTCATCACGTTTCTGCCAGTCCTCATCTCAAACCTGAATTTTTAATCCGCTCCAATTATTTGGGTAGGTTGAACCTACGATAAGTACAATAAAGTGATGTAAATATCGGAGATTTGACCTCGCAGTTTATTAGAAGTGGGAATAAAGCAGGTCAAAGGTGGTGACGGTTTGCTTGCGGACACCAGATACATCTTTGTGCGCTGGCTTTTTCACCCCTAAGAAGGCGTAGGAGTACACAGTTTAACACTAAGACTCCCATTAGGTGCGCAAGAACAGGATAAGAGTAAGAGCCTGGAAGATGATTTATTTTGACTCAGTCCTTGTTGTGGAGAATAGTTGCCTCCACTTTCCACTTTCTACGGTCCTTCGGCACCGTAAGAATACTAGACTACTTGTATGATTCGGTGATCAGTGACTAAGGGTGGTTCAAGTCTAAAGCTTACAAAAGCATCATGAATCATAGCATTTCTGCTGCCTCATTCCCTTCAATTCTCTTGGTTTTTTTAGGGGGGGTGCTCGCTGTTTAATAGGACCCCACAAACTCAAGACTACACCTGGCAAATTTCTCGCTTAAGCTTTGACACTAGAGACATTCAAAGATGACCCTCTGGGTGTGGCCAAAGAAAAACAAAAGTTATTGTCATTGGCATGTGACATTGTTTTGTTTGCTTGGTATCGTTCCTTTTCTTTTTTATTGTCACAGCTGAGCTCACAGGTGGGGATGCTGAATGACCCGTGCTCTCTCTCATGTTTCCTTTTGTGTAAGAATCAACGACAAACAAACGTGCATATATGTATCTCTCTCCGATTCATGTAAACGTAGACATGCAGCATGCTGTAACTGTTCTGTATCGGGTTTTGTGTTTGTATTTTTTTTCTATCCCCTCATTGCTCTTTTTGTTCTTCAAGATATTTGACTTTACTCTCTCTCTCTATACGCCTCTAGACAATCCTTTTGGAGATTGTGTTGTTGGTATCATTACCCTAGTATTATCATGACCACAGTGTTGTGTGACCAAGTGGAACTCACTACTGACGATATGCAAGATTTGTACTCCCCCACCTCTCCTCCACCACAACCAGACACACGTCACAAGTTGTTTCATTTCTGCGATCACTGTTGTCGTGACGACCATTTGTTTGCCAGTCTGCAGGCAAACACAGTATGCTTTCCTGTGCTCCACTTGGTTTTTTTGTGTGTTTTTTTCTCGCTTATCCCTTGTGGTATTGCTCTCTTTGCTGTTTTCATTTTGAAAGTTTTTGTTTGCTCAATTTGATTTTCAAAGTTAAGAATCGAGTTTTAATAGATATTGGCTGACATGGATTTTTCCCTTCCCCGTTAAGATAATAGAAGTCCATAGACAAAGAAGTTTTTCTTCTTTCTTTTTTTTTTTGTTTGTGGTTTTTTCTTATAGCTAGTCTCTCATTCCAATAGTGTTGTATCAGCTCTCCATAGAAATAGAAGCCTTAAATGTATTGTTTGTGAATGGCATGAGAGTTTATGATTACTGAAGGACCAAAGACATTTGACATTTGTAGACTTTGTATTAGTGTCATACTGATGTACAAATGTGACTGACTGGAGTAGCTAGGGATGAGTGAAATATCCCCCCCCCCCTCCCCCCTCCCTCCCAAGTGGACACTTGAGGGTCATACACCTTGATGTCTTGTTGTACTGGTCTTGTGGCTGGTATAGTTATTCTTTTTCAAAAGACAATTTTTTTCCTTTGTAAACTCGTTTTTTGTCCCTTTTCTTTGTCATTTTTATTAATTGAAACAATTTTGCTATTGTTGCGAGGCTAGTTTTGGCTTTTTTTCTTTGAACTCTTATTATAATTTTGCTTTTCCTTCTTCTAGAAGTATTGTCTTAGTAAAACAAAACAAAAAAAAAGAAAAAAAAAGCCCAAGCGAAAAACACCTTTGACACTCACCATTCTAGTTGCGAACTATGTATTATGTCAGTCATCTGTCCCATTTGATTTCTTTGGGAATAAAGTTCACTGAGCAAATGATAATGATTATGTTGTTGTATTTAATCTCGCCTGCTTAGTGCTGTCATGAAATCTCGCAACCCCAGAGCAGAAGATATTTATTATATAAGACATACAAAGGAAAACAAATTGTGACTGATTTTCTCTCATATAAAGTTTTACCTAAGTTGGTACGGACGAATGGAAAACCTTTTCAAACATATCAGATGTGAATGATTTGGAAAAGAAATTGAGAAAACCTTTTTTTGAAAACCTATGGGTTGCGAATTTCGATCGCTCAGAAGAAAAAGGGTTTTTGCCCCTATTTTTATGAAAAACTTCATCACAAAATGACAGGATCGAAGTAACCAGTCTCTTAAATGACCTTACAGTGTTGCAGGGAACGTAAGACTGGTAACCAAACCAAACTAAACCATAAAACGTAAAGCGTTGGATTTTCGTCCCTTGCAAAACTGTAATGTCATTTAAGAGGCGGGCACCGTCGTCTGTGGTGTAATGGTTAGCCGCTTCGCCTATCATGCAAAAGACGTGAGTTCGAGGCCCATGTGGGGCAGTTTGTTTCATTGAGAATATGTCCGTTTTTCTGCTGAGACAAGTGTCCTCTCAGCCCGGGTTGGCCCTGGCAGGCTGGGTCGAAGTCGCCCGTCCCTTAAATGACCTTACAGTGTTGCAAGGGAGGTTAAGCCACAACCAAACCTTAAAGTAGTAAGAGGCGGGGTACTTGGACCCTGCCTGTAATTTGGCAAAAGCCAACTGGCCCTAAGGCAGGGTTGAAGTAACCTGTTTCTTAGATGATTATCCAGTATTGTGACATTGAACAAAACCTAAATGCTTTTATTGCAACAAAATCTTGCGATTTTGCTCCAGACAGTTAGACCCCGTTAAACCGCCAATCATGGGATCATTAGAAAGCTGGTATTATAGAGAGAATGACGGTACAATGAGAGCAGAACAAGGGAGGCTATACACGCTTTGGACAACACGAAGAGCTAATTTACGCAGTTATTCCCCCTTATGGTGTGTTTGGTGTATGGTACAATGAGAGCAGAACAAGGGAGGCTATACATGCTTTGGACAACATGATAAGCTAATTTACGCAGTTATTCCCCCTCTTATGGTGTGTTTGGTGTACGGTACAATGAGAGCAGAACAAGGGAGGCTATACATGCATTGGACAATATGATGAGCTAATTTACGCAGTTATTCCCCCTCCCCCTTATGGTGTGTTTGGTGTACGGTACAAGTACAATGAGAGCAGAACAGGGGAGGCTATACATGCATTGGACAATATGATGAGCTAATTTACACAGTTATCCCCCCCTATGGTGTGTTTGGGGTACGGTACAGTGAGAACAGAACAAGGGAGGCTATACACACATTGGACAATATGATGAGCTAATTATCGCATTTATCCCCCTTACGGTGTGTTAGGTGGCATTATAGAGAGAATGACGGTACAATAATAGCAGAACAAGACAAGGGAGGCTATGCACACATTGGACAACATGATGAGCTAATATACGCACTTATCCCCCCTTATGGTGTGTTTGGTTGCATAACAGAAAGAAGGATGGTACAATGAACAGAACAAGGGAGGCTATACACGCATTGGACAACACGATGAGCTAATTTACGCAGTTATCCCCAATGCCACCAAACACACCATAAGGGGGGATAACTGCGTAAATTCCTTCAATGGTTTTGAAATGGCGGTACAACGGGCATTATATACTGTGTTTACTTAAGATATGTACCCCGTGAAGTACTGGCGGATGGCGTACGAGTAGGTTTTGTATTACTTCAATGGTTTCGAAATGGCGGTACAACGGGCATCATATACTGTGTTTACTTAAGATAGGTACCCCGTGAAGTACTGGCGGATGGCGGAACAAAGGGTTATTTCCCTGTTTTTATACAGCAACCAAACGGTACCACAGTGAAAAGCAAATCTATGCGGTAAAGCGGGGCCGGTATGACGAGGTTTCACTGTATGCACAAAAGTATAGAAAATCTAAAAACAAACAGTTGAAACAGAAAAAAATTGACAACAGAAACACTAAATAGATCTCTCCTTCCTCCCTTCAACAACTGTCAGACAAACAAGTTGTAACAAAAAACCAGTCTGAAACAGCAGCCGTTGTTCTTTTACATTTTTACTGCTCATCTTGTTCTTAAATACAAGTATTGATGACAAACACACCAAACATGATCATAATAATAGTAGTAGGAGTTTTTTGTACAGATTTGTCAAGTACATGATGACGCATGATGGGAACAGAGGAAAGTGCCAAAATATGAATGATGGCATTGGCTAGCAAAGATAATAACAGGATGAGAGACTGGTGGAGCATAATAATAATAATAATAATAATAATAATTATAGTAATAGTAATAATAATAATAATACCGGTATGTACAATTTCTACACTAATGTATACATTTACATAGCGAGGGGGAAAGATTCCCTGCTTACAAATATGCCTCAAATACCAAGACAAAATTGGCTGATTAAGATGAGTGACTTTGCCTTGTACCTGAAATAAGTAACAGAGTAAAAACTGTTCTATTGCACATTAAACAAAGATGTGGCAAATGTTCATAATATATAAAATATATACTCAACATTTTCTCTAAACAGTCTCAATCAATCATACTCATACACAATTGACATACCTACTGACACGAAAAAAACTTTACCAGTGAAGATGCTTATAAAAACTGTAAGTCGGTAAGAATAAAGCTAGAAACACAAAACTTTTAACAAATACTGAGATACCGTCCGGATTTATTGTGTAAAAATTGCAGACAAAAATTTCAAGTATGAGAGAAATTATATATATCAGATGCTCCATATGGCCCCCATTTTGGCCACTGCACGCTCTGATTTGGTTAGGTTTGGTTACCAGTTTTACCTCTCCTGCAACACTGTAAGGTCATTTAAGAGACGGGCTACTTCGACCCTGTCTGTCAGGGCCAACCCGGACTGAGAGGGAAAAAATCCCAGCAGAAAAAACCCAGATCGTCCGCGATCGGGGATCGATGCGGGGTCTTCCTGCATGCAAGGCGAAGAGCCTAACCATTACACCACAGCGCTGGTGCACGCTCTAGGGTGAAGATGGTTGCTTCAGATGATTGAAGACTACTTGACATTACTCGGCAGAATATCATTATTATGGTGATTGATGTAACACACTTTTACCTCTATAAGGTAATGACCATTATAAATAAAAACTATAGTGTGGGGCTTTGGAAAGCCTAATGAAGCGCCGGAGAAATGTCTATGATTTGAAGGTCACTACCTGGGGCGCTAGGAGCCGCCAGTGCATTGTCGAACCCTATTTCTTTGAGGACGCAGATGAAAGAACGCTAACGGTTACCTCTGATCATTACCTCAAGACCATGACCAGGTTTACGAGAGCTTTGTTGGAATGGACTTTAGAGTAGGGTAGTATTTCCATCAAGATGGCGGTGCCCCACACACGGCAAGAACTATTTGTCAGTGGTTGAGGGTCCATTCTGATCAGAAAATCATCAGTTGTGGCACAGTGAACCCTAGCATCTCCCAAAGTCCTGATTTCAACCCCCTAGATTTCTACTTTTGGGGGATCTAAAGGACCAAATATAATATGCCTGTAACTTTTAAGCCCTCAAGAAGCTGAGAGACACAGTTACTACTGATGCCACAGCCATCGTCATGGAACAACTTGAGGATGTTATTGAAAACTTTGTCGAGCACCTCAGAGGATGCATTTGCCCGAAATGGGCATCATATGGGGTATGTGACATAATTTCCTTCATACTTCAAATAGTTATCTGTAACTATGTCACAAGCTTTCCGGTTGGTCTCAAGAGTATTTCTATTAAATTTGGTGTTTCTATCTTTACTGTAACAATTTCTACAGGCATTTTTTGTGGATAAAGTTTTTTTTGTGTCACCGGGTACACATATTACACAATATAACTTTCTATCTTTCTTCATATCTTGCGTGTTCAAAAAGTTTGAACAAATCTGTGACCTGCCATATGCACACACAATTACTATAAAAGAAACTACTTTGAAAGTTACTAGAAGTAATACTGAGAAAAAAAAAGAAAAAAATGTACAGGTAAGAGTAAGAGGTGACGATATTTTCAATTTATCATGCGAGACATACAACTACAGTATTATTCCTTTTTTTTTGGCGTGTATTTGAAGAATGGAAAGGCCAATATCTGTGTGAAAATAATTCAGTGATTTCTTATTGGCTTCTAAAATCATTTGCAAAGTCCTTAGCCAAATGTCATATTAAATGAAAATGCCTTAAATCTAAATCATAAGTTACAGAACAAGGGAACGGTCGGGGCCAACCCATCAGATTAGGTCAGCATTGGGCAGATATTTGCTGTGAATACACTGTCAATGATAATTCCTGATTTAAAACCAAAGCCCTCAATATCCTTGAACGATCGGTTACACTTTCCACAAGATATTGCTATTACAAGAGTACTTGCTCAGTTTTAAGACATATAAATGGAAAGAATTTAGCATATGAACTAGTCCACAGCATAGGTCTATGGCTTTTCAGAAAGGTTTTGAATCAGATTAATTAATTTTGTAGTAAAATTATTCATACCTTCAAAAGATTTAGAAATGAATTCAAAGAATTATCTTTAGAAGTAGAAGTAAACAATTTAATCTTTTGAAAATAACTAAATCTTGATTGAAATTGCTACTGTTTTTAAAAAAGATACATGTATTGAAACTGAAACTATTCTTTTTCGTACGGCTTCAGTCCTTTTTTTTTTTCTTATAACAAGACTGCATAGAGTACACACAAAAGTAAAAAAAACCATTCTTGTGAGCTCTCATCTCTATTAATAAAGAAGTTTCCTTTTTAAAACACCTAAGTCAGGACTGTGATAAAAATAACAAGTATAAGAATTCAATAGAAAAGTCCAATTCCAGCCCAGAAAATACTACTGGTCGGTCCAGAACATACTACTGGTTGGCTTACATGTAAATGCCAATGTTGTCACAAGAAGAAACTTTTGATTGATTATTAATAGCAATGCTAAATGTGTATACTTACATAAGATAGCCCAAAGGAAGGTTAGGAGGGTATCTATAGCTTACACATGCAGGAGGGAAGTCTATTCAATAGTTTCTTTTTTTTGTCTTTATGAAACATGCCCGTCCATAAAAAAGTGGCAGTACCGGTATTAAGATAAAGACTGGCACTTTTTCGACAGGGACACACAAAAAGACTTTGATACATACAATAGACCATGACACGTACACATACCATACAGTATAAACTATAGGCCTATCTCTGCACCACACTTGTCACTTCCGCTTGTTGAAACAACTGGCACAGTGAGGTAGTGATACGGCTTGGTCCGTCAATTGCCTTAACAAGTGCACAGATATTCAACCCAGCATCAAAGCGACAATAAGAGCCAACTCACACTATTGCATTCACACAGGCAACCTGACACTAACATATTTTAAGGGTTTTGACGCAAAACACGATAAACGCCAAAATGCTGAATTTTCAGTTCATGCACTACTTGTATTAAAAATTGAGGCTAGAATAGTAGACAAAAATTTCATTCAACAAAAAGCACTAGAACTCATGATAATTGCTATTTATTTCAATTTTTTCTTACTAGACACTGAGCCCACTGCCACTGTTGGAACCCACGCTTGAGACTTCTCCCAATCCCCAAAAACTTCTGACCCTGGAGTGCAATTTATCCGCTTTTTCAGAAACGCACACATAAGTACTTGATCTGAAAGCCACTTTCATAGTGAGAGTATAGAAGTTAAAATCATAGAGTTGAGAACAAACTTTTAAAATAATATAATAAATTACACTATGCAAATGCTATTTCTTTTCATTGATTACGCCAGCAAAGCACACAGTTGAGATCAAGGCAAATTTTTTAAGCCTTAAACGATCGATACCAGTTCATTAATAAAGTCTGGGGCTTGAACAGAAAAAAAACCAACAGTTTTTTTTCTTTTATTATATCAGATTCCATGTGCACCAACTACAAATATCTCAGCTTGACAAAAATGGATGGCATTTTGCATCAAAACTCGTCATTATAAACTGCTTTTTATTCCCTCTCCTATGTCCTTGTACGTCAAATCTGGAACATCTCTATCAAATTGTCAACTGCAGATGTCACAAAATTTACGAAATAAAAACTTGATGACGGAATAAAGCAAGTCAAAGGTAAAGAAATGGAGAAAAAAAAATTCACACACAAAAGAAAGCAACCTCAAAACAGACATAAAAAAACAATAAACTCAAACTCTCAAGAAATAGAAGAAAAAACTACCTCAGGGCAACATCCCAATCAACGTAATTTTGCAATTTGTCAGGGGAGTCCAAAAACTTTAATTTTTTAAAGTAAAGCACTCAACAATGCAAAATATAATTTCAGCAACTTTTGTTCAATTTTTCATAGAGATCTTAACTTTTGACACGAGGTTTGCTACCTCTTGGTAATAGATTTCATAGAAAACAAACCACGTAAGTGCTTAAAAAAACCAAGAAGAGGCTAAAACACCTGAGGCTGGCACCTCCATAAATAACTCACTCCTTACAAGCACTACTACTACAACAAATTATTTTCCAACAAAAGCGTTCTGTTGCCCCCTGGTTGTGAAATGTGAAAGTTTTACAGTAACATATCAATACATTGTAAGTGACTCGCTCAAGCCTGCTTGATTTTCATACAAAATAAACATACAAAAGAACTCTTAGTCTTACAACACACAACTCTATGAAAGTTTTGGACCCTTTCACAAATGTATAATGAAAACAGAACTGAGGTAAATAATGTAACATTACTACAGATCAAAGCATACCACACATCGCTCCAATACTACAGATCAATGCATACCACACATCGCTCCAATACTACA
>JAUKPP010289445.1:0-30245 GCA_032273245.1 Phyllaplysia taylori
ACATTTTTTGGCCCCCCCCCCCCCCCCCCCCCACACACACACACACAACACACACACACAACACCACAGTGGGACTGCTACACGGAGACATGAGTCAGGCAGAGAGGAACGACATCATCAGTGCTTTCAAGAAAAAAGATTTTAGTGTTTTGGTCGCCACAGATGTAGCAGGTGAGGACAACCATGTGGTTGAGGGAATAACTTTATTGCAAGTTGCTAATGTCAAACACTTGAAACTTCAATCAAGAGGAAATAAAATGGCATTTTGCTATCTTGCTTTGCAGATGTTGTTTAGATTTTCCCATGAAATAGTATGGAGTAAAACTGTCTGACAAAACCAAAAGACTTTGTAATTGAAAAAGTATTTAATGAGATAGTGGATGCAAGTTGAAGATGTTTGAAAGCAAATAAAAAGACCCATAAAAAGATATCTAACTATATTAAGCAAATATTCAAGAGAAGAAAAAAACCCTAGTTTTTTTGCCATGTACACTAGTTTTCTCTGTTGAGGTTTATGAAAGCTTAACGATCTTCATGCTAGACTATGTTAGAACATAATATAGATTTATGCTGTGTGAATTTTAACAGATGTATCTGAGGTAAGAAGTCTTTGAGAAGCTACTTAAAGCCACACACAACCAATTCATAATGTACTATCTGGACTATACATACAAATTTGTGATAGATGCAAAGCCAGACATCCTATTTCAGGTGAAAATTGAACTTCAAACTTGATGTTTTCCCAGCTCGTGGCCTGGACATCCCTCACATCAAGACAGTGGTCAACTTCGACGTGGCCAGAGACATCGACACACACACACACAGGATTGGCAGAACTGGCAGGGCAGGTGAGCAAATAGGCTACTTCTGTCTTCTTGTAAAAATTATTGCCACAAGTGCTTGTTGTCATTAGTCAAGTATGAAGAATGGATCTTGTCCTCGGGTCTTCCACACGATAGGCAAAGAGCCTAACCATTACACTACACCGCCAGTTGTGAGGACATGTGCTATAGCGGTGTTTACTTAAACCTTCAAATACAGTGGTACGTGTTACTTTTTTGGCTCTCTTGTCTCCTAGCATGTAATAACTTCTACGACTGGATGGGATTTGATATTATGTATATCTTGATTGGAATGTACTTGCTGTTTCCAGGCACAAAGGGCCACGCCTACACCCTGATTACAGAGAAGGACAAGGAGTTTGCCCCACACCTGGTGCGTAACCTGGAGGGAGCCAACCAGTATGTGCCGGCTCCACTCTTAGACCTGGCGCAGAAGGTAAGTCCCCATGTCGTTGTCTCTATCTGAAACTGTGGATATGAAATGTGTGGCTACATATGAAAATTATTCTCATAGGTTTCAAAACATGTTTTGAAATTTGACATTTTCAAACGTGCAATTTTGTTTTTTGCTTTTTTTATTATTCGAAATATTTAGCATGCTTGTACAAAATTTATACCTTATATTTGCATTGTTGCTTGAGAAATACCAGTTTGGAAAAAAAGAAATGGTTCAAGTTTGGGGTGCCATTTTTTTTCAAAACCAGGAAACGCTAATAAAGCAAGGCTGTTTGTCCAGTAGCAGACAGAATTCTCAACAGCATGACGCAGAGGTTTTCAACCATACATTTATGCAAGACTGTTGGTTTCAAATAACGCTAGAACAAAACAATTGTCAGCAACTTTTGATAGGGTTTCCTGAAAAGCCACACATTTAGTTAAAATTACCATCATTTCATTACATATAACATTTTATCTGCAAAAGGAGCCTTGAATACACTGATAACTTTCTTGGTTTCTCACTTGATTGTTCTACTTCTTTTTGCCTTTTTCTTAAATGGAGTAAAGAGCATTCTCTCTATATATTTTATCTCTGGAAGTGGCCCTCCAATACAGAAGAATTATAGGTTTTTAGTAAAACTGACAGTGTTTCTAAATATTCTAGAATATAATGCACAACATTGTTGTCCTTTTAATGAAAATTTATGCATGCAATGTCATACAGCAGGGACCTACTTCAGCTATTACATCATCTTCAGCGAATGATAACTACATGTACATGTATATGAATACACAGTCTGATGCCTCTTCTTATTGCTTGTTATGGGAGATGATATTGGTAAAGTGTTGCGATAGCCACTCCAAACACGACAGTGAAAGGATCATTGCTGGTGGAGTGTTGAAACCTCGCAACTCACAATTCGTAGAACAACTAGATAAATTTTTTTCAAGAGAAAATCAGTTTATTTTTTATTTAATGTAAAATATTCTATTTGTGCGCTGTAAGGTTTCATCAGTCCTCCATTGTCATACTGTAATGATAGGCCTCTATCGTGATATTCTCACTCCTCCACCACTTCTTCCCCCATGTTCCAGTGTCCCTGGTTTAAGAAGAACAGGTTCAAGAGCGGCAAAGGCAAATCCATGACTGGGAGAGGTCTCGGCTTTAAGGAAAGACCTGGTCTTGGAGCGGAATCGGTACGTTCTTGTTTTTAAGATTCTTCAGTTTACTATATCTTTATTGTATAATGTAAACTAGCCTCATGGTATATAGATTCTATTGACACGGTTAATTAAACTAAAGACTCGGTCTTTGTGAGGAAATTTCTGTAAAATTAGCATAGTTATGTTAATCAAGCAAACAGCAGCTATACATTATACACCTTTATCTAATAACACCCAAACTTCATAGTTTTGCTTTCCCTAACAAGTATTTGCTGAAGACTGCAGATCAGCAGACTGATGAGCAAGGGTGAATTCGTCATACAGCACCTCCCATTGTTTGACTCTTCTTTACAGACAACGAATTATCCATTTAGAACATTGCGTTCAGATTTTATATAAATATACTGTCTGTTTGCATTAGAAAAGAAATTGAATTTTTATCAAAACTCATTTGGACGTTTCTAGTGGGCATCAAAATGTTATTCTACAAATCTGGATTGATATCATATAATACAAAAGTGCAAACCCTGTGCGTTGACATCACAAAATAGGTTCCGGCTACTTCTCGTGTCCGCCATTTTCTTCTGTTATACCCACGGTCTTGAAAAAAACCCACAGAATAGATCAAATACAGAAGTAAAATCCCTATACACAGTGACGTCACTCCTTTTACTTTCTATATAAATAGCATCTCTACATGAGAAAATGTTATATTTATTTGAATTTGTTGTTTTTGTCAAATAAAGAATGGTGACGCTTTGCTTAAAAAAAAAGACTGAGCAGTGAGTAGCTTGTTTGGTTTGTTGTTCGTCGCCAAGCGTTGCATACGACAGGTGGCGGATTTCCGGAAAACGAACATTGGTGGGACTTACTGAAGTTACTATTTGTACTTCTGCATTATATATCTATTCTGTGGATTGACCCTGATGGGATTTGACCTGACCTGATGTTTGATCTATCCTGACAGAGCACCAGTGTCCAAGACAGCATGAGCCTCAGCAGTTTTAAAGCAGCCCCGAAATCCTCAGCCTTTCAGTCCGACAGAATTTCTGCTATGAAAACAGCGTTTCATGTGAGTTTGCTTATCATCCACCTGTCATGGCTGTCTGTTGATGTGTGTCTGTAAAGTGTTTGCTCACAAAACGCTTAGCCGGTTCTGTGGTGTAATGGTTAGACTCTTCGCCTGTCATGCGGAAGACCGGACTGAGTTTCTTCTGCTGGGATTTTTCCCTCTCAGCCCGGGTTGGCCCTGACAGGCAGGGTCGAAGTAGCCCGTCCCTTAAATGACCTTACAGTGTTGCAGGGGACGTTAAGCCAAAAACTAAACCAAATCCAATGTTCTGCAGTGCAGGGAATAATGTGTAAAAGAAAACATTGCCAGTGCATGAAATGCTTACACTAGTCTACGCACATGTACCTTATAGTTATATATATATATGTGTGTGTGTGTGTGGATAATATCATGTACATTTAACCTACCCACATGCTCAGACATAATGTTGCATTATTAAAATCTGACATTTCGCAAATGAATTGAGTTTGGGAAATCATTTTTTTCTTTAAATAATGAAATTGGGGAATTCAAATTGCTTGCAAAAATACATGGTACACAATATAATATTATTATGTAAAACATTTTTGCTTAAGGTTCTACTACAAAGTTGTTGTTACCGGTACCTAGAACTTTATTTATTCCAGCTCCATTGAGTGTGACTTACAGTCAGAACAAACACAGTAAAAATTTCTAACAGATGTGGGACACAATAATATTTATATTATATTCAACCTTAAATTTTCCTTTGTGTCATTAGTGCTTGCAGTATAAATTATTTTCATGAGCATCATGTGATGGCATCAGGTTGCTAAACCAAACACATTTATCAAATTTCCCAGAACTTTCACCAGTTTGATTTTGAGGTTTTCTTTCAATCAAGAGCTTTGTGTGCTTATAATGGACACAGGGGTCCTAACGTGCAGATGAGTTTCTTTGTTTGCCTGTCTGTGTTTGCATGCACATTGCATCTTTTAGATGGCCAGGCTCAAGGGCACGAATATTAGACTGACAGAGTAACAAAACCTTGCAGCACATTTGAGCGAGACTCTTCCTCAACTTTTCATCTTCCCTCAGACCCAGTTCCGGTCCAGCTTTGTCTCAGCCATAGAGCAGGACAAATCAGCCAGTGAGGAAAACTACGCGGCAGCCGGCGGTACAGCACAGCTCAATGCCTCGCTACAGCCACAGATGATTCAACCCTCGGGGGTCGGAGGGGCGTCCAGGGTGGGCCTGGGCAGTGAAGGACCGGCAAAAAAGAAAAAGCGAAGTCGATGGGACTGATTTCCAAATATGAACATGCTGATCTCTTTTGTCCCGCTGTCCTCAAATATTATGTTTTGCATGTGCTCATACATGTTGATGGTTCTATCATGGCTGTTTCTAGAAGGCAACTCAAGTTGATAAAAGTTTGAATTTCAGTTTTTCTTTCCATTTCATAATCCTGACCAATCACGTTATCTTAAGTTGCAAGTTATAGTAAATGTGATTATGTCGGGGGAACTTATGGAAAGACTTAAGGCAGCTCAAATATGTCAGTTTAACTTAAAGGTAGAAATTTTTATAGTGAGGGCAGTTTCCAATAGAGGCCCACATTGCACTTGAAGATTGTGTAGTACTGTACTGTGCTTTAATATCAGAAACCTCAGGATCTACAAAGCTTGCAAGAATGTATATGTTAATTGAAATCTTGTATTGATGTATTGCTCTAGGTTGCCTTCATACTTTGCACTCTTTAATGTTATTATTTTAATTTTTTTTTTGTGCTTGTAAATTCTATCATTGAGGCTCAAGATTCCATGTGCAATAAAACATTGGCATGTAGTTAGAATTATTCAGGGTCCATGTATTTGCGTGAGGAGTTCTGAGCTTTTGATCATTAAATATGTCATTTGACATACCAAACTTGGAGCTGGATTTAGTTTCTCTTTACTAATTTGTGTTGAGTACATGTATGCAATGTTTTGATAATTTCTTTTTTCTTATAGTGTTGTTTGCTATAAGTGGTAGCAACCCCCACGCCAAGCAAGCTTCAGTCACTTTTACTAATATTAGGCTACGGTTACTGCTGCTAACTGAATTTTCAGTAGAGGTTGAGAGGAGGGAAGTGGCAATAATCTACTTTATGATTAAAGGATGGTGGGCCAGTGGGATCCTCAAATATAATACCATTGGTGCACAAAGCTTAGTGGTAGTCAATTGAAAATGTTTGTTTTTTTAAATGCCTCACCCCTTGCACACACAGGGGAATAAGTTTTAGTTTTAATCGCAGATCTGGTCGTGTTCCTTCGTTAAAAACTCAGAAGATAAGAAGGCCCAACCAGACCTCAATTCATCCAATGCCCCATAGCAGAGTGGCAATGTTATACTCAGTAGTAGAGACTGAGAGAATCCATATTTTGTTTTTGAGCTGAGAGACTTGGAAGAAAACCAGCTCATGGCAAAAATATTATCTAAACCACTTAACTTTCGCCAATGAAGTGTAAAACATCCAACAAACGCCATTTTTCAAGAGTCTGTTTAAGCATGAACTCAATTACGAGTCCATCACAAACCTCAAGTGAAAAGCTCGGAGCTCTATGATAAATCAACCTAAAGTTATCAAAGTCGTGAAGATACCTACAGGTACAGTGAAACCTCGTAATATTAAACCGACTCTCACTTATGTCTCACTTGGCAAAGCATGTTTCACCAGTTTCGCCAGTGTGTCGATGGATGCAATAAGCTCCCCGTCTCTTGCTGCATCTTTGAGTTTGAGGCCACGCAGATAGGAGGCTGACACCTCATAAGGGGGTATAACTGCATAAATTAGCTCATCATGTTGTCAATCAAATGTGTATAGCCTCCCTTAATTTACTCATATCTCAGTGTTCCACCATTCTCTCTGTACACCAGCTTTCTACTGGTCCCATGGTTGGCAGTTTAACGAGGTTTTACTGCACCTGTTTTTAGAAGACAATTTGAGAACAAATAAAAAAGGGTTTTGCCTCTCGTGTATAACTGACAAATTGGTGCTTGTTGGGATTTACTCTCAGCCAGCAATGTGTAGTGGGTTTCTGGCTTGGTGCAGTTTGGTTTGGTTACCACTATTACCAGTTTGCGTCCCTTGCAACACTGTACAGTCATTTAAAAGACAGGCTATTTCAACCCTGACTGTCAGGACCAACCCGGGCTCGGAGAAATCCAAGCAGAATTACGCAGAGATGCCTGTTTGCACATGGGATTGAACTCAGGTCTTCCACATGATGGGAAAAGAGCCAAACCATTACACCAGTTGCAGGCCCTGGAACAGTGTTGTGAGGTCAACAAGAGAAATAGACTTCACAGGGAATTCACTCATCGACATTGCTGTTCAAAAGACAAAATGTCCAATTTTCACCCAAATCAAGCATCAGCGGCAATTGTTTATACACAAAAACTTCAAACACAATAATGTCAAGAACACATTCAGGTATTTCCTAACAGTAAGTTTATTGTATTGGTGCACTTTCCTGATTCAGTCTCGTCTAGTCATTTTCATCTACTCAAAATTAACAAAGCTGATAGTAAGTCAGTCCCGACATGAGGGAGGGTAATGAGAGAACAGGAAAAACATTGAAAAACTGCAAGTCAACACAAACCCAACAAAGCATAGTTGATGCCGAGTAGAAGACTTGCTCACCATGAAAACCACAAATCATTACAAAACTCTTTGATTTGATTCAAGCTGGATAAAAAACATCTGAATTGATTTTAGTCAGATCCCCATGAAACATACATTCATTTTCATTGTGTACTCAAACATTAAGTACCAGCATTCCAGCATTTGTCATAAATCTGCTGTTCTATGACAAGAGGATGAAAGTGCAATTTATTCCAGGGGAACCAAAAAATCCTACATTTTCTATGATGCCTCCCATTGTTTTGAGTTGAGACTGACCACATGGTACTAGCTCCTGCCCAAATTGACCTCGGCAAACCAAACCCAGCTCAAAATGTGATCCTTCATGCAACGAGTAGTTATGATTACACTTGCACAGCGGAATTGGACCTATTTTGGCATCTTCCTCCTTTTGTCATAAAAGAGCAGACTTCTGGAGAGATAGAACTGAAGTTTACTACAATAAAATATGAGAATACAACTTGGACAATATATTCTATTTCAGTGATCAGATCACAAGTACACCTCAGAGTCAGAGTGATGAGACTGGCACCTCTGGCACCGTCACACTTCTGTTACAGAACAGTTACTAAAGCACACAGAGAGTTTCCAAAGCTCTCAAAATCCAAGTACCAGGCAAACCCAATACACCTTCTGAAGTAGGACAAAAATTGTAAAATCTCTCAAGGAAAACTACTAGAACTATAGATTAAAAATTTGTAAAATAAACTTTACATTTACACAAATAACACAGTGAATATTACAAAATTATCAAGAATTCATTTTTACCGATATGATGAGATATACAGTAAAGTTAATGTTGTCTTCACATGAGACAAAGAATTCATTTAAAAGGACTAGCTCCAATCACCAAAAGGTCATACACGGGCCTGACTCGTAATCCATGGTACCAAACATCTTCATGCATACCATTGCAAAACAATTCACATTTACACACGAAATCAGGATAATTTCACAGTCTTGAGATACTGATATAATACCGTTAACCACACAATCCCAGGACACTTGTATACATACACACACACAGTCACAATACACTGGATAGATATTTACGCATAAAATTGCGACATACCGGTCAACACTCATTCCAGTCAATCCCCAGACATTTACACAATCACAAGAAACATTGGTAATGCTGATTCACAGGAAATGGAGACAAGTGGAGTCAGGAGAACAGATTCACTCGTCACAGAATGACATTGTTTGATTATATGCAGGAACACCGTGACAAAATAGACCTCACTAAGTGATGACTATACATGTATCAGGATGATGACATTACACATGATGTACAGCATGACCCCTGGATGTCGGTCTGACAGTGTGACCAAAAGGGAGAAATTTGTCAAGCACTGGTAGACTCAACTTAAGAGCACAAAATGTATCCCAACAACTTGACATGTTTAATTCCTTATGAACTTCTTGAATAAATTCACTGAATATCTAAATACAAATTTTTCATTTTAACAGGTTGCGTAGATTTAAAACAAAGAGATTTTTCCTCAACTCTCTCAGTGGTCAAGATGAGACACATCAATCCACCATGTGGTACACTGCAGATCAACTCTCTATGATAATATAGTCACAGCAAACAGAGAGAGGGCCAAGACCAGAGCGGCTCATGACAATGCTTCACTCGTACGAGACATAAATGGCACAGGTGGACCATTTTGGATAGACCCAAGACATTATGTAAACGCAGCACATTTTGAGTAGAGTTCCAGTTGCGTAGATGGACAGTGACATACCGCAGTATTGTATACAGAAGACAAAGGAGATCCAGATATACACTTTGGCCAATTCTGCTAATTTCATCATGCCTTAAGACATGCATATTGAATATGAAGTATGTGATTTGGTTTGGTTACCAGTTTTACATCCCCTGCAACACTGTAAGGTCATTTAAGAGACGGGCTACTTCGACTCTGCCTGTCAGGGCCAACCCGGACTGAGAGAGAAAATATCCCAGCAGAAAAAAACCAGATCGTCCGTGACCGGGGATCGAACCGGGGTCTTCCGCGTGCAAGGCGAAGAGCCTACCAATTACACCACAGCGCAGGTGAAGTATGTGAGGATGATGTAAACTTTTTAAAAAATCTTTACCAAATATTCTTCTGCTGATTCTCATAGCACTTCATTGCTCCCCCAATCTCAGCCATTTCAGACTTGCTTGACAAGAACCTTCATACCAGTACATCCTAGCCAGCATTGCCCTTCATGCTGGGTGGAGACAAAAGTCTAATTCAAACGGCTTGTTAAAACAGAATTAACACCTCTATTGAAAAATTGCTAGACAGCACATACAGAATGTAAAAATCCTATTTCTGAAGTTAAGATCTGTACATTATCTGAGTAAAGTCGGCCCATGAGTGTAATTCAGCAGCAATGACAACTTCGACAACTCCCACAGCAACACAACGATATCTCTTAACACTAAATTTATGGTCAGTGAATTGTTAAATAAAACAAGAAATGGTTAGGTACACAATGAACATGTTTCAACAGGAAAGTGCATATGTCACTGGAAAGCTTTAAACAAATGCAACAATACTGGGCCTTGACGAGTGGTTACACATAATGAGAATGACAAATATGTCGATGAAATCAGTGACGGCACATTTGCATATAGAGAGAGAGAGAGTGAGCGGCCTCAAACACATTGGATGTTTGGGATGAGAGACACCCGCGACTTGAATCCGTAAGAACAACGAGACAGACCAGGATTATTTCATATCTCTCCACACACAAAGACATGTTCTGCACCAATACAAGGGCGTTGGCACACATTAGATTATGAGATAAAATATCAGCATTTACAATTGAGGTGGACACTTGGCAATACAACTTCATACTGTTGACAATCATCCTCCTTCATAAAAAATAACTGCCATTTATTTGTTGTCTCCACAAATATAGGCCCACAGAATTATCAGACAAGATATTAATTTCATTTTTAATTATTTAAGAGATATTACATTCAGTATAAATTCTTTTTATATGCCCAATATTCAAGAGGCAATATAAAGCTCGGTTTGTTTTCTCTCAGGCAAGGTGTACATGTATTCAGTACAGCTTGAGATGTTCAAGAAAGTGTTGAATATTAGTCAAAACTTAGACCAACTTCCATCCTCTTGATTTCCTTCTCAAAACAAAACCAGTCTTCAAATAAAACCCTCTCTATTGTTAGGAAACGAAAACGACCACAAAAAGACTACAAAACTATGGCTGATGCTGTCATTTCATGATAGAGATTCAAAGTCTCCTTTCCTCTATTATCATCAGATACTAGGTCCTAATACTGTATTGAACTAAACAAGGAAATACTGGTTAGTATATTCTTATTTTGCAAAATCAAACCATGCAATTATTAGGAGGGAGAAAAAGTAAATAAATTCTATTTAAAGCACTCTACATAGAGGTCAACAGTTCGAAATGAACACACAGTAATGAAAATGTGGTGACTAAACTTCAAGTTCCTGTTCTTTGAAAGGAAATAATGAAAATCTTACTAAAAATATTGACTTTATGAGCTTGTGTACTTTATGTCCTTGATGACCGAGTGTTTTTACAGTATTGATGTGGATCAACTGAGCAATGTCAGGGACCTGCACTGTCCTCACTGTAAACATGTGAATTAAAATCATAGGTACATATACAAGCCCACATTCAGAAAGTGTAACCTCGTTTCTCAAATCAACACCAAGTTAAACTTTGGATGTAAAGAGAATGCAAATCACCAGAGAGTTTAATTCCTACACTTCAACACTGAACAAAACTCTTAACAAACCAAAATCAAATAAGGTATCGTTCATCTTGAGCCATTTCATACACCACTGTTTAGGGAAAACGGCAGGCGAGGATGGCAGACATTATTTTCAGAATAGCCTACTATGTGTGGCTACTTGATAAGTAGACTTGCAATACTTAAGAGTTAAATAGTCTTAAGCCATTTAAGTTAACACAATTTTTATAAGGTAGCTCCGAAAATTGACATTATAATCACATTTCAATTAGAATTTTTCTGTGCAAAACGATAATTTGAGGTTTCATTTTCTGGAGCAAGCAAACCCTCCAAAAATCCTAAAACAAATTATTTGTAGCAGATACAGGCTCTTGCTATTCACTTGAGTGTTGGCTAGAAAAATAATGTCACAAAAATATATTCGTTGCAGCTAACTGACAAAAAAAGCCAATAATACCAGTGGAGAAAAGGTACAGGATTTCCTAGGTCTGCGACTGTGACAATATCACAAATTGACACATGCCTGGGAAAGTCTAAAATTTTAACTCCAGGTCACTAGAAAAAAATAACACCAGTGCAAAGTAAAAGATTATGTTATGTGCACATTTCCCGCCAGTTTCCCTGTTATTATACGAGAGAGCTTTGCTAGCAAAATCTGCAGCTAAGGAATTTTATCTCAATTTGCCCTTAAGCCATGTCCACATGTACACTATAAAAGACTTGAGATCTTAGCAATGCCTAGATTGTCACATACCGGTTGCCACCCTCCTGATTGTCAGCTATGATACACAATGAAACACAATGATACGTCGGCCCAAGTGTATGCCAGGGAGAGATCTGCAACGACTAGTGCAAAACAAGTTTGCCTTTAGTTTAATGCATTACTTTCATCAGCTTATCTCGTGAAATTGGTAGACATGACTTCGGTCAAACCCCTACACAAAACCTCTATATTTATCTATTTTTTTTGTACTGTTTCAAAGACCCTTGGATTGATGGAAAGTGTTAATTCTACTCATTCCACTATAGTTATACCAATCAAAATGTTCATCCACTTCTACAATAACAAATAGCATAGAACCAGGGGTTACATGTTGGTAAAAAAGAGCAATTAAGTAGAGATTCAGTATGAAGTAAGCAAAGAAACCAGCCCTGCTCTAACAAAAGAATAATAAAAACAAAAAAACGGTCAACACTTTTATGCTGACATCAAACATAATGTAAAGCCACATTCACGGGTGTGATCTACATGAGTAAATAAAATACAAATATGCTCTTCAAAAGGAAAACAGTATAGGCGAAATTTGATTGTACATTCATTGATGGAATGGTGAAATAGCAGGAAGAAAATAAAGTCTCAGGCAAACCATGCTACACTTACGGTCATGCATGCGACAAAGAAAGAAGTGGCTGAGATCTGAGACATAGCTACTACAGTCATATTCTCATACTGGACAAATCTATGCAGCCCTGTTGAGAACAAGTTTATTCTGTATTTGGTATATCTAGAAATTGGTGCAGGAATTGAACCCATGTCAGTTCTAGGCACAGATGACTCATGACCCCAACACAGAGACAGAGGAGTGAGTGAGAAAATCTTACATTGAAGCTGTATGCTTTACATCAACTACTTTTTCTCAAATATTTTTTCACCTTCAACAAGAAGCATGGAGTCTCTTGAAACAACCAGATGTTCAACTGCTTTATTTTTCTCTATCTTTAGAATATAAAAGAGACTGAGGATTCTTTTGAAATGACTTGTATCATCTGTTGTGTAATATGAAACATAACTAATACTATTACTCATAATCATCCTAACCAAACAAAACGAATGCCTGTTGCCCCATCTTTTAAAAACTGCACAACCCTGCAGGTGCAGTGAGGGGAGAGTGGTAAGTACAAGGCCTGAGCAAACAAGAGATAAAAGAAAATGGGAGCAGAGCTGACACTGATAGGCAAAAACCTGGTGCTGCCGTCTGGCAGTGTTTGATTTGAAAAGCATAGATTGTAATCGCAATACAGTGTAAGTTTCCATCAATGAACACAAGGAGACAAAGTGGCAGTCAGAGAGGCCAAACAAGTCTCCATGCTCTCTTTCCAGTTTTCTGTTATTTATTGTGCCGACCCCAAAATACACGGACTATGAGGAAATACTTTTCTATTACTCCTAAAACTCTCTAACATCTTTCTTTTCCGTACAAGTATCAAAGTTGTTTTTCTTTATCACTTTTCATCCACATGGCAAGGTTCAGTGACAGAATTTCCAATGTTCTTGGCTTTGCAAACTTTGAAAGGGGATAGACACATTTCGCTGTCCTGAAAAATTTGTATAACAATCCATTGATTCGTTGTTGAGATATTTGTACAGTACTGAAACGCCCCTTGTTCTTCAAATTTTTCTCAGTGCTACGCAACATGAAAGATTTCCTATTCATCTGTATTTCTACTTAGCAAAAAAGCAATAATCCCTTCTAATGTTATATCTCACACCTAATATACACTTGTGACAAATGTACGCAGGAGTCCTAAATAAAACTGCTACACTTTGTATGATGATGTGCCAACCAAAATTCTCTGGAATGTTTAAAATAAAATCTCCAAAACAGAAATCAATCTTCATACAAACACAATCTTTGCTCAGATGAAAAAACGTCAGCATTTACCCTAGAAGACCAGCATGTTGCATGCCAGAGATCAGACAGGAGGCGTGACAAGTTGGGGTGTGCGAGCCAAGCTATTTCCGACAAAAACAACTTCCATATCTTCATGGTGCTTAAAAAATGGCTTTATTCAACTTAGGCCATTATGGAATAAACCCATTACGTGATTCCCCACATCATAAGGCATAGTTTGATCTTAAGTTCGTTCAAAAGTGCCGGACCATTTTCCTAAAATTGAAAATTTCAACAGTGGTCTCACTTGTATCATAGAGTGACGCCAAGTCACTTTCCTTCCATTATCTATAAAGTGCAAAAAATCAGTTTGGCCAAATTGAAAGCATCCACGGTATCATGAAATGCTTGAGTAATTATCCAAGTACTCAGAGATTTGGGACTTGAGCGAGTACTTGAGTAATTGAAAACTACAACAGTAAATACTCGGTAGGGGTAAATACTCGAATGCTTGAGTCCCACTCCAATACTCGCACACCCCTACTGACAAGCACACAGGCAAAAGTCAAACGAAGGATTTCCCTGACTTGACAAGACCATGCACATGATGCATCTAGCAGGACTTCAATGAAGTGCCAGCGTCTGCTAGGACGAGACAATGATCCACACCACTACAGCACAGCACACCAAGCAGAAGGCGCCTCTCTGACGAGGACATTTTGATTAGAGAACAAAAGTCAGCAACTGCAACATTAGGTCAACAATTGAAGATATTAGTAATAGTAAGTGATATGAACAATTATCACACATATACAGTTGCATCTGGGTACCGCAGTGCACGGAAACAGCAGTCTATTTACATAACCCTCAACTCCTGGGAATTAGTAGTTCATAAAACAAAGGGAAATACCACACTTACACGTGGAGCCCAGCATTTGTCAATAGCAAATCTCAGCATGTGTTTACTGTTGGTTAACTTAATGAGGCCCATGCCATACTGTGAGAACAAGACTTTTGCGTAAACTACTCTCATAAAAAACTAGAACACAGGATGGACTGCCAATATTTCCCTACATAAGTAGAACATGCTTCCTTTGAAACCTGAAAATCAAATAATCCCCCAAACACCCTCTGGGGATTATGGACACTTTCCTTTGACATTGAGGAGCAACAAAAAAAATTATAAAGCTTTGCAAACTGCCAAAGTTTGCCCGATATGCCTTACTAACCTAGTCCTTAAAACTTATATAATGTGTGCAAATAGAAAATAATTATTTGTGAAGAGCACCAACTACAATCCTAGATATCACAAAAACACAAGTATCACACAACATGTCACTTTTGTGTACATGTGTACAGACACATGTCATACAAATATATCATTTCAATAAACAATGGTAGCAAGCAAAAGTATCAACATCACAGCAGAATAAGATTTCCATGACTACAACTACGAAAAAACACACAGGACAGACAGAATTACAATAAGCAATGTTTGGCCTATAGTTTAAGCAAAGTCACATAAACATGGAGATTTTCGTCGTGCTAACTAGCATAGATGAATGTGTTGAGCAAGAGCTAACAGTAAGTACTACCACGGTTGCCGGTTTCAATGACACAGATCATGAACAGCAATGAAAACTCAGTACAAAAAAACACATGCCGTAATGTACAGTTTTCTTTTGTGCTACATAAGTCAGTAAAATGGAAATTAATTTGCAGACACACACACACACACACATCAAACATCTGTAAGAATCATCCTTCGACACAAATCCAATAAATAACACCTCAGAGGTAAAACTATTATATCCTTCGTTCTCACAAGCATGCACGCACTACTCTCACACATAAATGCCATCAACCCCAAGTTGCACAACTGTGACAAACTTTTGCATAAGTAGATTCGGTCTCTGTCAATGCCATACTCCACAAGAGCCTCGGCATTACACATAATGGATTTGCTGTGAGCACCTTTCTGTGCTCTTCCCTCTCCTCACATAATGTCAACACAAGCCAGTCATCATTAACAAACTGGCCATCTATCTCACAGAAAAACTCGCACTACAGGTTTGTATTAGGATATAACGAGAGAACTTCGTGTCACATCCAGGGCTACACACCATAGCACACACGACACCAGACCAAAAGCCCTTCTTGCTTGATTGCCAGACTCAACATAATCATCAGAACCACCATTCTTTCACTTTGGCAATAGCTAGGTTACAGTGGCATAACAGTTTTCATTTTGTTTCTTCATTCACGCCCCATGCAACACTGTAAGGCCCTTTAAGAGATGGGCTACTGCGACCCCGCTTATACTGGACAACTCAGGCTGAGAGGGATAGATCCCAGCAAAAAATCAGATCACCCCGAAGTGGGATCAAACTTGGGTCTTTCACAGGATAGGTGAAGAGCCTAACCATTGCACGACGGATGTGGGTAGTGACATGATACCCCAGTGTACACCAACAAGGGATGTATATACAATTCTTGCTGTAGTTTTGAGTTCCAATGGCAAAACTCTTATTGGTAAAATATATTTGAGAATCTGCTGTAACATATGAACGAGTGACGTTTTCTTCAAATGTCTTTTTTGTTCCCTTCTTCTTTTTCATTCTAGAAAGAACAAACAGGGGCCACTGAATTGCCTCCTAGGGGTCTGATGAGCTCTAGTTAGATGACAATCTCGAACAGGACGTGCATGCATTGACAAACAAGTGCAGAGATCCACGGAGAATTTTTCTGATCCACAGAAACTGGCCAGTTTGTGGCAAAGCATTGACTATGAGGTAAAACTGTGGTTTCAGTAACCCGGGACCAATTCAAGGGACTCCAGTTTATAAACAACACGCATAAACAAATCTCCTCAATTCAGTTGCACCAGTGCCTAAATTCCATGCTTTTCAAGTTCATGGAATACAATCAATTTTTTACAACACAATTTTCTTCTAAAGTACTTGTAAACTTTCCATGAACTTGAACTGCCTAGAACTTCACTGCAATAACAAGAAGAACAACCATCCATCCATACCTACACAAACTCACAGACAAACACACAGACACACACACAAACACACACGCAAGCAAACAATTATCATGCATTGACAGGGTAGAGGAGAGCTCCAATGGCAATGACAGGTTGAGCTTCAACTCTATCCTCCCCTGTGTCTGCGTCCGCATTTGAGTTCTGCGTACTTGGTGCTTAGCTGACACTCCAACAACAGGATCATAGAGCACTGTCCCTGAAGCCTCCTAAAATCCACTCTTGCTCCGCTGATCCGGTACATTTACCTGAACACAGGAGACACAAGGAAGCAAGACATGAGAAAGGGAATACAGAGCATAAGTCAAGTAAGGGCAGAGTGCATGGACTCTACTGAAGAGTCAATATACCACTTATTTCTTTGTTCACTTGTGACTTATCTGCATTGAATCTCCTATGATATAGGAATTCCTGAATGAGACAGCTCATACAGGGTGATTCAAAATGAATGACCCATTTTTATTACACAATATTTTGATAAGGAAAAGCAACAACCACCTCGCTAAGACACAAGTATTATACACACAACCAAGTTTGTTCTCCTGTTTCACAAATGCTCAATATCGCCATCACCAGCAGCACAGGCAACATCAAAGTAAAAGAATTCCTCCCGACTACATAAACGTGTCCGGGGTGATTTACCTAAATCGCATTGATGTTGCCCATGTTGCTGGTGGTGGCCACATTGAAGAATTCTAAGACGAAAAATAAAACTTAGTTTTGTGTACGATACTTGTGACTTTGCTCTAGTTTTCTATTGTTTTCCCTAATCAAAATATTGCGCCATAAAATCAGGTCATTCATACTTAATCACCCTGTATTCTACACAATATAATTCATGCAAAACTAAATCTTCCAACTTTCAAATCTACAGCTATCAAGTGGGGAAAAAATAGATCTCCATTGATAAAAGCTATTAGTCAGTTCAGCACTTAGCTATACCACAACCACTTTTATAGGATTCACTGATGTTATTTTTTTGCTTTTGAAGATCGTAATCACATTGACGAATCTTCTTCTTCTCCTCCTTCATCCACCTTCATCTAGATGGCAATATTCGATATCTACCCAAATTAAAAAATTTTCTAAAGGGCCCTCAGGTTGCCGTACAGCTCCTCCTTCAAAGGAATCTGTTGTGACCATACTTCTCGTCTGTGTGCAAACCATTTTGAGCACACCTTGAGCTGGTGTTCTGTGTTCATTGGGATGCATTGACAAATGATAAGTGAGAGCAGGAAGTAACCCACACAAAACATTCTCACTTAACTTACACAATTAACATAGTAAGTATCAGACTAAGATAACGACAAAACTTGCAGAAGAGTGAGGAGAGACACTGAAACTTACTTAAACTGGGCACATCCTTGTCACGACCTTGATTTTTGCCTAAACACTGATCAGTGTTGACGTGACGAAGAGTTTTACTCTGGAAAAGATATACAATCGAATGTTAAGAAAACATAAAATGATATTAATGCCAATGAAGAAACAGTTGTTCCTGATATGATTAATAAAAAGTTCTGAGTACAAGCAAAGCTTTTCTCAGATGAAAAACTGTTACAATTTATTCTTCAAGAAATACTGCACTTTGCCTTAAAAGCTTGTTTGTTTGTTTTGATGAGGTTGTACAGCACTTTCAACACTGTATGGCAATTTCAGCCCCAGGAAATATAATAATCACAATAGTAACAGTTGTAAAGGAAGAGAAAGTGCAGACCACAGAGCGCCCCACTAACACTACACCCACCCTCAAAACTTGAAACATGTACAATTTTATGATCACATGTACAATTTTATGATCCCATAAAAAGACATTGGGTGTACAGGACAACAGGACATCATGCTGTTCTAATGCAAAAATCCAAGTTCAGGTCATTTAAACTAACTATGATAAGAATTTCAAGCCATCTTACATGGAATTTAAAGGCTAGATTCACTTCTAGGAATACTCCAAACTACTGTTGCTGACAAGACAGGATCCAAAAGGAAAACTGTAGTTTACACACATTCTACTGAGGCATGACAATGTTTGTCTGAACTTTCCTCATTTTTCAACATCATAATGTGCGATGACTTTTTTTAATGATTCCCTCTTGTCTAACTTCTTGGAAAAAAATTTATTACATGTAAATCAAACATTGTTCTTAAAGGTATGTTTTAAGTAAGGAATGCATCTCCATACTACCAGTGCTGAAAGGGTTGCAGTTCTTTTGAGAAGTTTCTTTTTCCACCATTTCCTTTCGCCGATATAAATAGGTGGTGGAGGAACACCAAACAACACTGAGCTAAGATCAGCACATCACTGGATGTCATGTAGAGAAATGCACACAATATCATGCCCTAGAGCGCATGCATGCACACAGCCAAACATGCCATCATCTTGAACAACAATATTAACATTTTAGTCAGAAGAACAGACAAGCTGAAGCATCAAGACAGTCTTGATACTCAACGTGAAAGACAAAGGTCTAGAGAAAAAAAAAAAATAACACTGAAGGAGAAGGAAAACACAAATCACAGAGCTGAAAGACAAATGAAAACAAAAATAACTACTAGACAACATACTGCCAAAATAACAAAAGACAGACGTGCAAGTTGTGTGATCACAAAGCATGCATGAAAAACACACGTGCAATCTAACATCCACAAACACATTTCTCTACATGCAATGTCCAGCAGAAAAAGCTTCAAGCAAAAATAATACATTGCTTGGGACTCGTACACCCCAGTGTAAAGAAATACATTCTTAGATTAGTCGGATCTCTCCCTAAATGTGTTACCGAAAATGCTGACTTGATGCCCCGATTCACTTTAATAATCGAAATGTACTTGTTTAATGTAGGCTTATGTTTTCAAAGTTAAATTCATAATGTATCTGCAACTATGTGCAAAATGGTTTTTCAAACAACAAAAGCAAAAACATCTAAAAGATCTTCTTAAGTATGAACTTTAAAAAATCCTCTGCACTAGATTCATTCCTAACATGAGGCACAAAAGTTCTTTAGTTTCCATGCCAGTCCTTGCCTTCATTGAAAAACTTATTTTGATAGGAATTACCTATCTTGAGATAACTTTGTTTCTATTTTATTGTAAAAAAAAAAAATATAAAAAAAAGAAAGAAATATTCACTTTCCCTCACAAATTTTCCAGAAAACTTGTATCTGTGACCCTTTAGACCCATTTCCCCAAATATCCCATTTGAGCATATAGTTGATCTCAAACTTTTTTTCAGTGCTCTAATTTGAGAGCTGAAATAAACAGTGCCCATCCACAGGAAAGAACAATGGGATGTTCTGAGAGCAACATTAACAATGATTATAGTACTGCACTTTATGTGTATTTCACAGCAATTAATCAAGTGAAAACAAAATACTTTTCCAAATTGGTAAGATAAAAAATATTAAGACCTGCTATTTCCATATGACCTTCCCATTTTGTCTTCCACAGGCACTATGAAGGTATACACTTTGCATTTATTTTTTTGTCCTTTTGTCTTAAAATCCTGTGAATTCCTGCCACAATAGCCACAAAGCGTATCTCAGTAAACTGTTTGTCGTAGTGAGGAAATAAGAAAGAGCGTCAAACCTCCACGTTATATTCCCACTTGGCATCAGAGCCGCTGCACTTAACAAACTTGGCAATGTTCCCCACAGCGTTGACACACATGTCATCGTCCGTCATCAGCTGCTGCTTGCTGGTGTAGCAAAACACCTGAGGTGGATGGAGACAACAGAGATACAACACTGACACACACGCACGTACCTGTACAAGCCGGCCGACACACAAGCGGGCACACACTACGGACAAAACTCATACAGGTGGATACAAATACACATACAAGCAGCGATTGACTTTGTGCTGGACCTCAACCTGAGATGCAGCTGTGGAGAGAAATGACCTTGACCTCCCTAAGCATACACAGAGCACATCTTGTTCCAGAGGAAATGTTGAGTTTTCAAGACCAATGCAAGCCCAGCCTTCAGACACCACCCTATACATGACACATTGATGGTGGGAAAAAAACCTTTGTGTTGACGGCTTTTCAGAAAAGATCGCTTTCAATAGGAGAAATGAAATGTAAGAATAAAAACATGACCGGACGGTGATGAAATGAAATGTATCAAAGATTTAGATAGGAAAGAGAAATCCCCGGTTTTCCTATTATTCATATTGATGTCTGCTGTTCCGCCGTGACCAAAGCCCTAAATTGAGACTCAAGCTCCACTGCATAAACCTATAAAGGCAAAGTATCGGAGGTGTTCAAAACTGCCCTTCTCTGACCATAAGAATAACCAATAACCTGAATCTTTCAGCACAATGGCACGATTAGTGGGACTGTGAGTGAAGTGAGGAGTGAAGTGCTTGTCAGGGGAAGTGTGTTGGTAAATACACTACGGTGAGGGAACACATAAAGTAAAGGGGAATAGTGACATTGCTCAACTGTGATCACCTATTCATTTTGTAAGAAGGGGAGAAAGAAAGGGGGGGGGGGGGGGGGGGAGAGAAACTATGGCACTTGGGATTCCATTTAATAAAAACTCGATATTCTCTTTGTCACCTACTTTCAAATATTAAAACTTTCTTACTTCCTGCCCAGTAATCGACTGAGTTCTTTTTTTTTAATCTTTTATAAAGGAAGAGAATTTTACATCAATCTCCAATAGGAGGGATTTAAGTCTCTGCCCATGATTATAAAACAAGGCTTGTGCAGTTACCATCATAATACAAAATCTAGAATGACCTCTGGATAGGACTGGATAGGAAAAGTATCTCCTGATATATCAAACACTCCTGATAGCAAAGTATTGAGATCTCCACTTTAATTCGCAATGATGTTATTTATTTATCTATTTTCTGGGGGCTAGTTTGTCCACTTATTTGAATTTTGTTTGTAAGTAAATAAATTTTCTGTCGACACATATGACAATTGACAACTATATCTCCTTTATGGTATCTACTTGCTTTGCGTGTCCATTAAGTTTACTCAAGTGTGGAGGTTCTAGTGAGTGCCCTCCTCAATGCAAACAAAACAAAGTGTGTCACTACTTCAAAGACAACCAAGAACTGAGTTTTCATCATCCTTATTTGATAAAAACTTCTCTTGAAACAAGAAGCGAGACGTAGTACTTAAAACTTGCACACAATATCTTTATAGAAACTACTGCAAGTGTTGAAAAATGGGCTAACTTGCTGGGGTCTAAAAAAGTTTCTTGGTGATAGTTTCCCTCTTGAAAACACAAGAAATGGACAACCCATAAACTCGATAAATCCTTGAATCATTTGTCAAACTGTCTACTGCAGCAAACTATTTCGGGCTCACAAAAAGCCTCTTATGCGCTGCCCAAGCTTATCTCATGCACGGACTGAACAACAAGCTGAAATGTCCTCTCAAACACTAAAAATAGAGCAGCAAAGTTTTTCCTTGCATCATGCTTGCCATGCTTTCTATCTCTAGCTCATTATGTCACCTCAGTTTGAAGGAAATAAGGAAATAGGTACTCTAATTAATACTAGATGTACTCAGAGAAATTTGGCGATGATCTTTGTTGAATGAGTACCAAAGTGTTTTCAATTGGGTTTTTTACATATGGTAGTGTAAAAAAGAAAGATCTGGTTTAGTAAAGGTATCTTTGCTTTGCTTTGTTCGTGTTCATAAATGTGTAGGCTTCTAGCATTTTTCCAAGTCTGCGATAAAAGAGGGGGAGGGCGGGAGAGTCTGTAGGGTATCTCTGACAGAATGTTAAGGGGATCTATCCAAAAGACACTGAAACATTCGCAATCATTCTCAATAATTCCCCCCTTTGACATTTGGCCACATCAAAAGCAAGCATATGTCATGCAAAATTTCACTCTATATCTTCTACAACACACACAACAGCAAAGAGAAGTCAGACGTTGTGAGGGGGGGGAGTGAACACAGAACTACACCAAGCTCTCGCAACTCCGTGACAAATTGGAGGTTACTACCTCCTCATCATACTGCCAACGCTGGTTACCCCCCATGCCATGGCACTGAAATAATTTCACGGGTCCACCTAAACTGGACACGTCTAGACACAGATCATCCGACTGGATTGTGTCCTTGAAGGTATGTGAGAACACCTGCAACAGGGCAAAGTTTGGTGAGGACGCTAGGCACAAACTGATAGTGGTTAAAATAGGTATTCTGACACTGAATTTACAAGAAACAGTTTCATCATTTGAAGTTTGAGTAGCAGCTTAAGACATGAAATTTGCACACAGAAGCACTTTGCTTTCCACTGAATAACATGATATCATACAATTTGAAACATGGTGAATGCTTTGAGACGCTGCTATCTTGCCTTATATATATCAAATAATTTTGTAAACTGACAGAAACCTAAACCTATCTGTAACAAGTTCAGAAGCAAAATAGTTTTTCAGTGGGTGAAATGCTTCGGATTACAAACTTTCTATGATGCCACTGTCTATCACGTTTGGGAAGACTCTTGGTGACAGTGGTTCAGATTAAGACCTTCTTCAATGTTTCTATCTTTCTCAGTCAGGATCATATTTGGGGATGAACATGTGGCTGAGAAGGAAGGCACGAACTCTCACATACTTCAATTTTATAATGAAGGCACACCAACAATTTGGAAAAACCTTTGCAGTTCAAAATACTCCACAAAGTCTATGTCAAGCCACAGTGCTTTGATCATACAATAATGGAATCTGTTGCACAATAAACCCCTGAGACATTAACAAGGTGGTAGGGCTTTGTTAGAATAACTGCGATACAGGAATTGATCACATATTTAATAAATTGATTATCATATCAGCAGCATATCATGCATAGGCATATCTAATTAATTTTTTACATGATCAAGGATAAAAATAACTTACTTCACATTTAAAGGAAAAACAAAATAAGTATGCAAGATACATCATATATAATTATGTTATGGCAGACTAATGAATGAACCGGAACACAGACTGACAAACAAATAAACCATCAGGCACCAAGCATGTTCAATGCACTGTTCTATTAACCTTTTAAAGCGCTATCTACCCCATACAGCCTTAAAATCATCAAGAACTACTTAAGTCAATGATGATACTTTTTTCGTTTGGATTTAGTTTTGATTTAACGCCCCATGAAACACTATAAGGTCATCTATGAGGCGGGACCTCCAAATTTTAGTCCATCTCCGATACAACGATGGGGTCGGAGCTATGAGAAGTGAGTTAAAATCCTGGTGAACCTCCCCGAATTCAAACCCGGGACCTCCTCATCTGTAGGCAGGTGCACTAGATGATACTTAGAAAGGAGTAATACAACAGGCTACATGAGTGCACCCACCAACCGCACCCACAGACAAAGAGGATTAAGAAGACAGAGAGTCGAGGACCAGAAACAATGAGAAATTAAAGCTTCTTTTAACAATACCTTACTACTGCCTGGTAAATGACGTGTAAATCGACTACTTATCATGTTGATACCACCGCAAATCTTTAAGGAATGAAGCCTAATAAGACTCACCTGATTCCCTCCCTGGCCGTGGCATTTCTCCAGCCCCACTTTCTCTCCACTCTTACGGCCCATGGTGTCCAGGCAGAAATCTGTGGCTTTGTTACGCATCTGGGGGAGACAGACAGGGCCAACATAGCACATGATCACCCACTCATACAAATGGGAAATGAGGGTACACATAGGAATTTGAAAGCGCATGCCTGGGCACGCTAAGGTGACCGGCATCTGTGGTGTCATGGTTAGGCGCTTCGTCTGTAACGCAGGGGACGTGACTTCGAGGCCCGCATGGGGCAGTTTGTTTGATCGAGTATATCTCCGTTTTTCTGCTGAGACAATGTCCCTCTCAGCAGGGGTTGGCCCTGACAGGCAGGGTCGAAGTCGCCCGTCCCTTTATTAACCTTAAAGTGTTGCAAGGGATGTTAAGCCAAAACCAAACCAAGCCAAACCAAACTCTAAGGTGCTCTAAGCCTGTTTTGTGTGTTTTGTATCTTGAGAATTATTATAATGTGTACATTTCCGTGTGTGTACCTTGTCTGGTAAATCTACCCAAATTTCTCTTATATATCAATAGTGTTATCTCATCTTATTTCATAAACCAGTATTGAGTGAATTGTTACAACTCCTTTGTCAATCACACAAAACTTGGCAGTGTTTCTTCTCTAATCTATACTGGCACTGTGGTGTGATGGTTAGGCTCTTCGCCTGTCATGCGGGTGAACCGAATCCAATCCCAGGCTCGTACGATCAAGGGGCTTTTCTGCTGGGACTTTTTTCTCTCTCAGCCCGGGTTAGCCCTAACAGGCAAGATCGAAGTAGCCTATCTCTTAAATGATCTTACAGTGTTGCAGGAGATGTTTAGCTGGTAACCAATCCAAAATGAAACCTCTTGTCTATAATCAGCTGTGTGTTGCGTTATAAGTCAAACATGCTGTTTCCCACAACTCACCTCTCCCAGAGAGTGATAGTCAATGGGCAGCTGGGACTCAGGATAGACGTGCTCCAGGTACCAGCGGAAACTTTTACAGTTGAGTTTATTTCTCAGCTTTTTCCTGCTGTTGACATCGCCGTACGGTGTGGTCCGCACACCTAGAGGGAGGACAATGATACACATAGACAAACTGTATACTAGCAGAGTAACATTCTTGATAATGATTTGAAAAGTAATAATCTATTCCACAGAGTTTTGAGTTGCAAATGAAGTTTTCAGATGAAGAGGGCAAAGATGGATGAGGAGAAGAGGTCAAGAAAAATATTTAGAAAGGATGATAGCAAGTTGTCAGGTACAAATATCTAAAAATAAGTATTAACTGATCCTTTCTGAACTGCACAATCAAATTGTTGTTGATTTATAGTACTTCGAGCATACAACATTTTTTTGCCTAAATGAACCAACCCAGTTGTACCTGACTTCTGGATCTCTTCAATCGAAAAAATTGCTAGTACAGGACCTTTTTTCCCACACTAGATCCTAATATAAAATAAGCAGTTGTGTACACATCAACTTGGCTGTGGTTGATTTTACCGTCTACATAGCGCAATTGTTTTGTTGCAATAGATAGAGAATGTTAAGTAAAAGGATACAAAAAATTGCTAAACATGAAATACTTTCAAGATCATTACTTGTGTGGTTGTAGCTAATGAAAATGCTGAATTCATTGACCAGTTCTGCAAGGCCTCACCTGGATTGATCTTGTAAAAAAAGTCTTTGTAGTCATCCATCCAAACTTCTACAATACGCTGTGTGTTATGGTTGATGATACGACCGACACCACCAGGCCACGAGTAGGGTGATGTCTTACGGAACACGTGACCCACACGAGAACAGGTGACGATGAAGATCTTGCCACCACACATCCAGATCTGCATGGATCAACATAAGACAGAAAAAAGTAAAAATTAAATTCATATATATACCTCTTCACAACGGAACCTCCACATCATCAAGTTAACGTTTGTTTTTAAACACGAAAAGATTTGATGTCAATGTTGACTTCAATAAAGAATGATATTTCTGGAGTGATGAAAAAAATCTTGAAACAGAGAACATCAAGACATTCTGCTTACGAAGAGAGAAACAAAAAGCCTAACAATGCCAAATTTCTATGGCTCTGAGGAAGAACCAGAAAAGGGAAAAATAATAGATATTTCCTGGCACTGCCGTTTCAGTCACTGTAACAAGTCATTGTAAATTCCACTTCAATAATAGATTTAAGACTATCATATTCATCGTGTGCCAATATTTTGATGCAATATTTTGAATACATTTAAAAAAAACTCCCACTTATTTTTTCAAGAAAGCCCCAAAAATGGAGATGTCGTGGTTCTTGCCATGAGTCATTGGTTGATTAGATTTAACTTCTCTTTCAACACTGTAAGGTTATTTAAGAGACCGACTCCTTCCATCCTGCCTGTCAAGGCCAACCCAGGCTGAGATGGATGGATCCCAGCAGCAAGATGTAGATGTTTGTCCCGACACAGAAATTAAAATCGGGCTTTGGTGTGATATGCAAAAAGCTTATCCATTACACCTGGTAGAAGTCATCAATCTTGGATAAGAGAAACCAGATACTGGTATAAACAGATCAAGCTACAAAAAGGAGAACTTTTCTCCATAGACTAATCACTTCAATCTGTAACTGATGTGTGTACGTGAGATGCAACCTACCCTGAAAGACATTTCTAAATTTTCTCCACCCCAGATATCCATGCCTTCGTCATAAGATCCCATTTCATAAAAATAATCTCTGTCGATAGAAAAGAGGCCGCCAGCCATGGTGGGTGTCCTGCAGAAACAAAAACAGTTAAAAGATAAAATTAGACAACAGCATGGGCATCAAATGTTTGAGCTCTTTGGTTCAAGAAACAATTAAATTTATATGGGAACAAAAGAAATCGGATTCACTTTTAATTTGTAATATGGTATACCGAGTAAACAGTATTTCATTAAAGCGAGGAAAATTTACTATGATCAAAGATATACATGCTTTCCCAACACAATAAAACTTTGAGCTCTCGTCTCAACACACAAGGTCAATTCGGTGCAAAAAAGGAAATAGGTTAAGACTAAGGTAATAGCAATACACAGAAAGAAGTGGAAAGTGTAAGAGTAATAAACATCAGGTATGCAGTCAAATCTGCAACTGAAATGTTTAGTCATATCACAGAAATTTAATCAAGGCCGCACTAAAGACTTCCTCTTGGCAAAATGCCCACACTCTATTATCATGAGCAGTTGAGAACTCGGGTCTTCAGCATGACAGGCTAAGAGCCTAGCCATTACACCACAGCACCAGTTCCATTATCATGAGCCGTTGAGGAAAAGTAGAAGAGCCACATGAGGTAATCTGCCTACCTGGTAGGTTGACTGCGGTCCCCGCCTCGGCGGTCCAACTCTCTCTGAGGCACCTGGTACCAGCGGAAGTTGAGTTTCCAGTTAAATCCACCCCACGTCATGTCGGAGCCCGTGATGTACTCAAATGTGTCGTCGCTGATGACGTCAATAATAGGGCACACCACCGACGTTCTGTGGAGAGACACATATTCTTACAAGTTATCACAGACAGGCAAATTTTGTCACTCGTTTTCTAATTTGTTAAGGTTTTATAGCACAATTGACATTGTAAGATCAATTCAGCACCAGAAATTCTTTGTTTGGTTGGATATAGTCCCATTACACTATAAACACTGTAAAGGTATTTCTGTGCCAAAAAGTAGATAAGGAGAATACAAGTACGTAGAAAGAAGTAGAAGGAGCAGACCACCTTGCACAAACCAGTTTACAGTGTGGGAATAACAAGTTTTGTGACATGAGAAACAAAGGACAGTCAGTAAAACATAAGACAAATTATCAGATACAGTAAACTTTCAATCTATTCTAACCGGTTACTGATTTGAGATAATGAATCTTAACTGCCCTGATATCTCATTTCAAGAGCAGTAAGAGGTAAAAAATTGAAAAAAAAGAGACCGACAAGTTAAGTATTAATTATTTGTTAGACAAGGATATTATACACTGTAGGACAAAAGGAAGAATGCACTTAGGATTTTTTTCCCTTACAAGCGGGAATTTTTCAGTGATGTGCAGTCTGTTTTCATTATCTTAAGAGCATTTTTTCCAAAAAGAGATTGACACCAATTTACGTGCTGTAACTTTGAAATTAAGCATGCTAAAACATTCCTTCCATGAAATGAAAATTCAAAGTGGCAAACTTGGCTTGACTATACAAAAATTTTGATCATTTTACACACTAAGTTTCACGACATCAAAACAAATGGATAAACTACATGGATGTCCGTGGGATCGAACTTGGGTCTTCCGCGTGATGAGCAAAGATCCAAACCATTTACATCACAAGCGCCGGTGGTGCAAGGAAAGATAAAGTAAAATGCAGACACATAAAAAGACATAGAAAGCAGAAAAGCACACCAGAGCCCACATACCAGTACCAATAAACACCCTGATCATTAATTTCCCCAATAGCTATCAGACAAGAACAATCTATATTGCCATTAAGCTACCAGCTGGCAAAATTTATTCATAGTGGCAGATGTTTCCATAGGGCTATAAGACACATTAACATATTAATAAGATTAATAAGATGCAAGCTTGTGCAGAAGTGCACACGTGTACGAGTGTCAATATATATGTGGGTGTGCTATTGATGCATCTGAAAAACTTCACCCAAAATTATGCACCAATATTGTTCACACGACAGAAAACACACAAGGATGTTCCTTCTTCTTGCAATCTTTTGCTTCTTCTATTTCATCCTTCTCTCCGGATCCTCGTTTTACACTTAAAAACTACATGGACCCGAGAAAGACTGGCGTCCAGTCAAAACTTCATCCAAAACTCATTGATTGTCGACCATTCGTCATTAAATCATGTAACATGAGTGTATTTTAGTAGAGGTTTGTGACCTTTTCCATTGTTTGAATATCATCTTCATCCGTTACAAACTCTCTTGATTTGTTTAGGTTCTGAACTTGCAGCATCTTTTCGAACAGTCACTATTATCCTTGTCTCTTTGAAAAAACAAAAACAACACTCATACACAATTCACGAACAAGAGCACAAATATCAACACACACGTATCAATGCATGTATGTGCACGAACACACACATGCATATACACATACACATGAATGTGCACACACATGCACATACTAACACTCACAGACACCCAAGGACAAAGAATCCGTCAGTACCTGTCATTATGAATCTCTGCCAACAATGGCTCAAGCCAGCCCTCCGTACATTCACAATGGGCGTCCAGGAAGGTAATCACCTGACCAGTGGACACATGGGCACCTGGAACCAAGAGATCAAGAAATGACAAACTTGAAAATAATTGTCTGAGCACAAGTTCAATGTATAGTGTTTTGAGTCTGTTACAACACAAAAATGGTCAGTATCCTGTCTGTGGGAGGCAGCAGCTGGGAGGGCTACACTGTGCACTCAGGCAGGCAGAATTTATATGCTGGTGGACATTTTAACTAGGTAGTCAATAACTTGTTTTGATCACGATAAAAGACCTCAAAAGGCAGTTAAAGTCAGGGAATAGTTCAGCTCCATACTCACTTGTCATGCTAGAAAAACCCAGGGTTATTTTTATTGCAATGCAATTACACAGCAGATCTGCCCCCACCCCCCCCCCCCCCCCTTTCCCCCTGTCAGGAAATCCTGCTGTTGTTTCTAGATTTATTGAGTGTGGGACAGCTCTATTAGAAGGGTAGGATTGGACAAAGGACCCGAAGAGAGGTGGAAGAGAGAAAGAGGAAGACAGAACAAGAGGAAAGAGAGAGGGATGGATGCGAAAATTAAAACCCATAGACAGGCAGATATATACCATACAGGCATACAACATGTGCATACATGATGGTTGTTTGTTTGTTTGGTTAGGTTTTGCGGCTCCATCGACTCTGTAAGGTCATTTCGGTGCCCAGAACTATTCCAAAGTTTTTTGGGTAGGAATTAATTTTGAATTTTGTCCAGATGGCAGCCTAATCGCCCTACTCTTTTCGATTTTCAAACACCAAGGGCTTTTTAACGTGCACACGGAGCCCCCGAAATTTTTCATCCTTATCTGAGAAGACTAGGGGTTGGATCTTACTTACCCTAAGATCAGGGTGTGGTTGAGAGAGAGAGAGAGAGAGAGAGAGAGAGAGAGAGAGAGAGAGAGAGAGAGAGAGAGAGA
>JAUKPP010289446.1:4627-19992 GCA_032273245.1 Phyllaplysia taylori
TAACTAATTATTATGCCATTATTATAACTAATTATTATGCCATTATTATAACTAATTATTATGCCATTATTATAACTAATTATTATGCCATTATTATAACTTTAGTGCTTCCTGGTTTTCATCAGGCACGGGGACGCAAACTGGGAAGACATTATCAACCGCTTGTTCAGCAAGGCGTCAGCAGGAGCGGGTGACGGGCCTTCCTGGGGTCCCCCTCACAGCAGCACCGACATGGGCTGGGGATCTCAGGCCAACACTGCTGCCACCTCCACTGCCAATGCCAAGAAAAGTCGGAGGAGGAAGAAACGCTAACAGCAATTGGCAGCAGCCCTCGGCGGAAGATCTCGGTGGGGCTTGATCTCCTCATGACAATGCTCAAATCTCGAGGAAAGTCGTCCGTTGCGTTACGCTGTATGTTGTCATAGTGATGAAGTACGGTCATTGTTGCTTTGTGTTGTTAGGTCGTCTGAAATACAGAGGGGGATAAAAAAAAAAGAATGAACTGATTTCATAAATATTGCGCAATGAAATTAGTTCATAATTTTTTACTCAGCCTGTACGGAAAAAAATAATCACTTGTCTGTTTCTCATTTAACCAATCTATACTTCATCATACTTCCTAGAAACAAATTCTGTTCTGTTTTTACCCCCCCAGCCCACATCAGAATCATTTCATTTGGTGATGCAGAGGTTTACATGAAAACAGCCTCTTGGTAGTTACACTTGTTTTGTTTTGTTTTCTTTTCCCACTTGTCAACGATAAGAGGCTTTTATTGCGACAGAAGGAAATGGTAGACTGCAGTGACTGTACCTTTATGTTCTGTGTGCCACAATGCTGGCTTCAAGGTGTTTTTGGATTGCCAAAGATGATTCATCCCAGTGTCATACAAGTAGTATTGGAGCCATGGATCTGCTTGTACAAGCCGTCACCAGTTAGCTAACCTGTTGACTTGCCATGCACATGCCCGTTAGCTAACCTGTTGACTTGCCATGCACACGCCCACTTGTTGTTCAGGGGAGAGAGAAGGAGATGCATCTGTATCGCTCAGATATATTTAATTTATGTATGCCCTGTGCGAAAAATGGATGTTCTTATATTGTGTACAGTCCAGCCTGCATATTTCAAAGAGGGTTCTTTAAAGTCATGATTCAAAGCAGTAAAGTAGGCTTCATTTCCTTCAACATTTATTATACATACATTTGGGACATTGGCCATGGCTTGAAGAAGAAGAGATGTGAACACAATGTCGTCATCAACTGTGGTCACAAGTGTAGGAGAATGTTGTCTTTTGTGCCAAGCTTTTGTTTAAACTTTATTCTGAAGAATTGACTAGTACCTGCTTTAACCTACGGAGAAGAAAGTTGCTTATGTTGTTACAAGTGTTTAAAAGCGCCCGCTAAGCTCGTGAGTTTTGAGTAGAGTTGGGTTTGAGGTGGGTTTTTTGGCTCTCCAACTTTGTGTATTGTCATAAGTGCTGTGTCTCTACATCTTTATTGAACGGAGAGCCACCTATTTTCCTATCCACCCCTACCTCTTTAGGCCACCGTATTAGCTCTGTCCTAGGAGATCAGTTCCCATGACTTTGAGATCAGCTGGCTGGACTGTATACAACATTTCTACATGCATGCATATTAGCAGTCAAATGCGAGAGTCTGTCTGTGTTACTGTTGTAATTGATTGATGAGTAGGTGTAGTTTGTTTTAGAAAGACATTATGCTCTTTTTCTCTACTTCATCTCAAAACTGCCCTGTTATATCTCCATTTATGACAAGAATCGGGTTTCTTTGCATACTTACTGAAATTTTCTTGAAGGTTGAAGCGTGGTTCACTTTTTGCTCTGGAGCATTCCTGAGGACATAGTATTCACAGCAAAAATATTTGTTTTACGAAAGCAACTTATGAAAACTCAAGCTCCATTTTACCCCGATGTGACAGAAGTAGGCTGGATAGCCTGAGAAGTAAAGAAGTAAAGGGTTCATTTAATGTTTGTGCATAACCTCAGCCACCTAGTAAAAAGAAAGAACTTTGGTTGGATATATATAATGTGCGAGATTCTGACATCAGTCCTTGTTGGAAGAGTTTGGACTGAATCTAGGGTTTTGGTTTCGAGATAAGATGCATTTTAGGTTATGGCTGAAATTTTACATTGGACTTCTAACCAAAGATATAGATATTGTTTTTAAAATAACTGATACTGCCTCTGTTTTTTATCAATTCCAACGTTGCCAATTGTGTCGAAGATGCATATTGAGTAGTTTCGGGGTGTTGGCAATCTCTCGTCACAATGAAACATTTAAGGTCGTCTGTGAATGAGTGCTGGCTTTGTCGATTGGGGCAAGCATGTACTACATAATAAGAGCAACCAAAGCCGCAGCCATTAGCGATACATCTCATGATGTGGTGCTGTTCACAATGTTCACTTCAGTCATATTGTCAATTTTGTTTTGTTATTGCTTTGCCTTGTTTTATCAGTTCTATGAAAAGCCCCGCTCTTGGGAGACCTCAGCTCAACTTTTAAACAATTTCTACCCCGTCTTGATTTTATTAATTTTATTGGCAGATATTGTTTATCCTACTCTTAATGCACTCTGACTCAAGTGAAATGGTTAATGCAAAATAATTCTTTTCCTATTTTATTTTAAAATGCATGTCCTTTTTTTTCTTTTAAATTGTTCATTTAAAATAGGCCCTATCTTTTGAATTTTGTCCTTTTGTTCAGGTTGTTTTTCTGCAAGCTTTAGCTAGCATTGAGCACACCTCTCTTTCTGAAGTATCAGGATCTGGGGAAGTTTGCCATGCAAGAAACTGTGTATAGCTTGAAGATACAATGCTTCATTTGTGATTGACTGTGGACTGGTTATTTTTTGGTAATTGTTGAATATGTCATCAAAAAGGATTTTGTTGTAGACAATGAAGGAATTTTCACTATTTTCGATTGTTTGTGGCAACAATTTTCAAAAATGTTATTTTGTGACATTGCCTAATTTCTTGTCCTTGGCCTCATCGTGTTTTCTCAAAGTTTTCAGCAAGTTGTCATGAAGACAGACATGACTATTAGTCGCCCCCTTTGCTGCAACACCTGAGTGGCGTGAATCACCTGCCATTACAGTCTTCTTCTTGTCCTCAGTTTGCTGGTATTTAGTAGTGCTGTACAAACTTCTTATTTATCAAAATTCCCCTAGTTTGTAGAAGGGATGGGAATGATGTGTGGGTTGCTTCAGTGTCTCTATGGAAATTTTTGTTTCATTGTACAGAAAAGACCGACCAAGCCCGCATTCTTAGGAAAAGCTTCTGTCATTAGTCCCCTATCCCTTACATAGTTTTATTAGTTGTTGGAATGAGAACGGCAAGCGACGACTACATGACATGCCCAGTAATGAAGAGGGCCTCAAATATGAGCATTGTGTTTCCCCTTGGTTTTTCTGTGGCTGCTTATTACTGTGTTTCACAAAGCAACCATGTCGGGACACGGAGTTTGGTTTGTAGCTATGGCGGTCAGGCGTCTTTGATCCCATTCTTGTTTATACGAGGACTCGCGAGGTTGATGTGGGCCCATTACTTTCTGTACTGTAAGACTTGATGCATGTTTTTGGAACCTCGTTTGTTATTTTGTATCGCAAATTTTTAATTTTAATCCTCAAATCTTATAAATCAGTTTACAGCTCTCTTACTATTTACCGTAGTAGTTGATTTGGAATCTTTACTCATCGGATGGGTCTTGAGACAATTCGATTTATGAAGATGTGCATCATAGTACATGAGTATGATATATCTGTTGGGAGGTGTCCTCACACAAGTCTCCTGTTGCTGTTTTCTTTGGGTTTTTTCCCTTTTTTATCAATTTTTTTGTAGTTGGCACATGTGTAACTTAAAAGAGAACTCGTTTGCAGAGAAGAGAAAGTGTATGGCAGAGCATAGAAGTGTTCTCAGGGCTTTAACAGCTGTCGAAAAAGAAACAAAACTAACAAGCATCCAGCTGGATTTTCCCTTTTGGCCACACATTTAATTTGTACCCTGACCAGGATTTGCGCCGCTGCTTACAAAGACATCTGACTGTCAAATCTGGCCTTGGACCACGAGCGTCCTCACTTTCTGAACTATTAATGCACACAGCTATGATGCACATGTTACAGTAGTTATTTATAAGGTGCACTTTCTGAAACTGTGATGGCCAGTTATGATAGGAGGAGCAGATGGGGTAAGGGGCTGTGGTGCTGGTTTTCACCCTTGCAACTTTTGGAATCATTTCACCCCCAGCCACAAGTTGTTGATAGTTGACTGCTCGAGTTATTTCTGTCTCCCTGTCATGCTTGGCAAAAAAGTCTGTCAAGAACGACATGGCAGAAAATTGCAAAGTATTCAAATTGTCATTATCCTTCCATCGGCATAGACAACTGCTCATATATTTTATCAACTTCATCTTAACTATAATCTGACTTGCTTTCCACCTGTTAAATTAATCAACATTTATTTGGCTTGTACACAATTTGAGGGGTTTATCTTTTTGTTTTGTTGAATTACACACATCATTACTGTAGCTGACAGTATACGTCATCATGTACCTCAGTGCGACTGCATGTGTATGAGCTGAAACTGAAAGGGGGAGTGATGGGCAGTGTGCTGTCTGGTGCTGCGTCCGGTGTGGTGCCACGCGTCCTGCGTCATGAACCTTCTCTGTCTTTGCCTGTACACCGTTTCTCTCATCACGAGTCCTGGACTGTCCATTTCTCATGTTTGGATGGAAGGTCCAACATTTGGGCTTTCATCTTCTGTTAACACAATTCAATAAAAGTTTAGAACTGAGCTGCTGGTTTTGTTTTTATCTATTGTAAGTCGAAAAGAGAAATCCTGTAGCCATGTGTAGTTCTTCCTCGGGTGTCAGATGTTTTGCTTGAGAAGACGTGAAGCTGTGAATCTACAAAAATGTAAGTTTGGTTTTGGTTTGGTTACCAGTTTTACATCCTTTGCAACACTATAAGGTCATTCTAGAGACTGGGAACTTTGACCCTGCTTCTCAGGACCAACTGGGGCTGAGAAGGACGTATCTCGGTAGAAAATGCAGATCGTCACACATGGGATGGAATTTGTCTTCCGCATGATATGTGAAGAGCCTGACCATTACACACCAGATGCCCGTACAAAATGTAAGAAACGAGCGAATGCCTGGACAATATTGTTTCAGGGTCCCAGCCCAGTACTGATTGTAAAGCGCATAGAGCCAGTAATTAGGATATGCGCTACATAAATGCAATCTATTAATACTCCATTAAAGCCAGGCATCAATAGATAATGGTCAGGCTCTTCGCCCATCAAGCAGAGAGTGAGAGTTTGATTCCCGACATTAGCTGAACATCTCTATCACTATCACTCTGCTGGGCTGTTGTGTCCCTCTCATCCCATGTTGGCCCTGACAAGCAGGATTGAAGCAGCTTGCCTCTTTCCATTTAATTTTAATGACCCTCATGGGTGAAAGCTTGCTAGCATGCTGGCATTTGAAATTTCTGTAAGGGTATCTGCCAGCTTGAAGGAACATGAGCACGTAGCTTGCCAACAAAAAGGGAATGATTGTATGGTGCTCTCAAGACGCTGACACATTCCGAGTTGCCATGTTTCATTTTAGCAGTGGAGCCTGCCTGTCTTTACACTGCTGGATGTTGAGTTGAACAAAGAGAATGAGGTATCAAGCATAAGTATCGCACTGGTGTCTTTTTGCCGGTTTGCATTCATTAGAAATTCTTATTTCAGGTTTAGGCTCATGGTGTACATTCTTCATGTCTGTGCCATGTCTTTGAAATGTTGTACTGGTGAATCCAACCAAAATTTCCCTTGTGGATTAATAAAGTATATCTTATCTTATCTTATCTTATGAACTTGCTTTCCCCCATGATAACCCAACAGTAACAGTGTTTCAAGACCAGCGTCTGTGGTGTAATGGTTAGGTTCTTCGCCCATCACACTGAAGACCTGAGATAAATACCCACGTGGGGTTGAGCCAATGAGCCCTTGTATCTTTCTGCTGGGATTTTGCCTTTTGGCCTGGGTTGACACGGACGTAAAACACAAGGAACCAAACCAAAGTGTTACAAGGGGCATTAATTAATTTAATTAGACCAAATCAAACCGCCCAACAAGTGCCTGAACTCTGAGAATGGGTCGCGTCACAGTACAGTGGAACTCGTTTGAAACAAGTATGAAGACCTCTGCTGTAACGAGAGATAATGAAAATCCCAGTTCTTTATCGTCATTGTTAAAACATCTTGGGTATACCCAGAACTGATATGGACAGTGAATGCTAGCTCCCCTGTCACATGCAATGTATGTGACCTGGTCTTTATGTCAGATTTGGAAGGGCTCTTACTAATATATGAGTAAATGCAAAACAAAGGAAGGAAATGACCAAACTTCAAAGGATAAATAGAGACCATTAATACACATTGAGTTTGTGTGAAATTAAAAAGGCTAACTTTCAATACAAAAACAAAAAGGCGACGACAAAACATTATTTTGCTTTACTGAGCAGTATTACATTGGATAAATACCAACACTGACGATCATCATTTATTTGCTATCACATGGTTTATTTCACCATTTGAATACATCACAGTAAAATGTACATTCACAAATGACATCAAACATGACACGAGTGAAAGGCAGAGGAGATGTGCTGTGTTCTCCAATCAAAATGCTGAATAAAGTGACTTTCCATGGCAACATGTTACATGTTTGCAGAATAAAAAGATGAGACAATCATAATGTAGAGGGCAGTCTATCCCTCCCTCACCCCCCAACCCCCCCTTCCATCTTTCCTAAAGGATTTGGCTTCTTCAGTTTTCAATCACTCCGTGGAAGAAGGGAGGGCAGAGTAATGATATCATTGCTAGCAATGAAAGCAAATGTAATAAGAGCTACAGGAACTAGTGTCTACTTGATACGAGGGCCGTACAAGAAAAGCTAGCGGTTTGTCTACCAAAGTGGCGTTTACTGTAATGTACATTTACTAAATCTATCACCACTGGTTACTAGAAGTATCAAAAGGCCCGATGATGATAACAGTACAGTAGAACCTGTTCAAGCGACCACCTGTATAAGACGACCACCTGTACAAACGACCACTTTTCACCGACTCCCAAATTGCATTTCTTCTATACAATACCCCTCTCTAAGACGACCACATTTTTCTCGACATTTGGTGGTCGTCTTAGACAGGTTTGACTGTATCAGACAGCCAAAGCTTTTCTTATTCAATAAATTTTTTACACTCTGCCCTAGAGTCTGTCACAAAATTCACCTTTCTATTACAGTAGAACACGCATATTCTCAACGTCTGTTAACTCGACATTCAGATTAAGTTAACACAATTTGGAATTATCAACTTTTTCTTTCTTACTACATGTAGCCTATATAATCAGCATCCCTACAGTCGACTTTCTCTTTACTCGACATGATTTCAACAATCCCAGCAATGTTGACTTATGCGGGTTCTACTGTACATAAGAACATACAGACTTCAATTCACAGCCCTGAAACCTATCTCAAGCTACAACCACCCTTCCTCCAACATGCTTTCCGAGTCAACTCTTGTCTATTTGCACAGTGTCCATACAATAACATTACTTACAAAATGGCATCAGTACATATCCATCAACATCATACTCACGACTCACGACTCCCTCTCCCTCTATCTTTCCCTGACACACAAACATGAACAAAAACCAGAGAAACATTGGCATAGCACCATATCCTACTCAGACGTAATACCTGAGTTGGTAGGTAAGTGGGTCTACCAAAAAAGTTACACCAAGTGTAATTTATGCAAACGTAAGGGTTAAATTCTATAGCAGCCCACAGAGGTGGATATAAAAGTAACCCAACTGGGTTTTTCCAATTGTTAACAACTGTATACAGTCGGACCTGCCCAACATGACCTAGGGCAGGTTCGACTGTCCTCATTGAATGTGACCTGGATGTAAACAAAACTCTCCCTGCCTGCACAAGATTGATGAGCCAATTTGAACACAGATCAACTATGAAATTTGGCCTTTACCCAAAGCAACATAGCCTACACTTAGTGTAGCTTTTTTAGTAATAATGGCTACTGATCTAGGATAAAACAAAAATTAATTGTGAATCGCTCACTCCAAAATGGAATGACAAGATGAAGGAATGAGCAGCCAGGCAACGTCATCTGGTCCAAGGTCTAAACCCTCAAACTTTTCGGTAATTGAAACATCAAAATTTAAATCATCACCATTGGTCTGTAATTACGCAAGTCATTTTAATTTCAGCGGTTTGAGAAAATGAACGAAAATATCCTATTTTATTAACATAAAAAGGCTTTTTTTCTTTTCTTGTTGCGTTCTAAAAAAAAGTTTTTTTAAAGTAAGGCTTTTCTGAAGAGTGTTTCTTATTGAATAGGACTCAGGGATCTCAATAAGACAATAATCTGAAAACGCTTAAAAATGACTTACGCAACTGTGGAATGACGATGTCCAAATGTAACACACAAACTTCTGTACATGAAAATGCCCACATGACATAGCAGTCATACTAAAATTTGAAACTCAGCTAAAGAAATCCAGAATTTCAATATGAATCCATCAACAGTTTGCTCTATCCAGTTCACACCTCACACACAATCACAGTACATTTTAGCTGATGCTCGCTTGTTCCCTCATTTCCAAACCAAACAGGACTATCATTTTCTCTCTCTCAATTCAAGAACGGCAATTTCTCTTTCTTCCCAATTGCAGATAAGGATATAATACAAAATCGTACCAATATTGACCCAATTTGAACACCAGTCTGTCATTGTCACAGAGTCTACATACATTCTCAAACCATAAAATTCAAAGTGGACAAAATAATGCATACATGAGAGGTCAAAGATTGACAGGAATGCACAAAATTTATAAGTGACGAGTGTGCTCCTTGTTAGGATGAGTACGTGTGAAGAAAAAGTAGAAATCTCCATCCAGGCTATTAATCTCAAGAATGAGTAGCGGTACCTTCATCTGAGTTGAAATAGTTACACTCTGTGCCCTGCACACAAAAGACTTGAGTTTGAACCCCATTTGGAAATAAATATTGTTGTCTTGAGAAGTCGTCTCACGTCAGGGTTGTCTTTTCACTCCCAACCCTGGTTTGTCCTGACAATTATAACTTAACAATGTTGCATCCGACGTAAAACCTAAAACTCGACATGAGAAAGAAGTTTAAGTCAAATAGCCCACACCCGACATGACTCTCCAGTGTATCAAGAGATTCTTTAAAGAGCTAATGAAAATAATAATTGAAATAATTTTTTTAAATAATCAAGGATCAAGAAAATTACCTTTGGAGTATTGTAATCAGCATAAAAACCAACACATTGGCCCCTGGGGTGTAATGGTTAGGCTGTTCACCTATGCTGCAGAGGTTACGAGAACGATCCCCACGCTGGACAAACATCTCCGTGTCCCTCTGAACCCAGGTTTGCCCAGGTTGTTGTTGTTGTTTTTTGGTAACCAGTTTTACTTCCCCCTGCAAAACTGCAAGGTCGTTTAAGGGACAGGCTACTGGGACCCTGCCTGTCAAGGCCAACCCAGGCTGAGAAAGAAAAAATAACAGCAGATTGTGTGCATATGGGATCGAACTCGGGTCTTCCACATGATAGGCAAAGAGCTTAGCCATTACACCACAGCACCAATCAGGCAGGGTTGAAGAAGCCTGCCACAAAAATGGTGTAAAACCAAAAACCAAACCAAAACCAAAGGCTGGCGCGATAAGGTAGACAGGGTCGAGCCGGCTGTCCCCTAAATGATCATAAAGTGTTGCAAAGAGCGTAAAACCAAAACCAGACAATCAAGAAAGAGTAAGCAGCATGTGTGAACCACTGCAAAGACAGAATCCTTTCTCCTCCTTCACTTTACCACTCAACCCAGCCACAGCCAGCAGTGGTGATATTTATCTGTAGAAGCACTAGCTTCTTTGGCTGTTTCAGCTGACCTGTGGTGTGAGAGTTGGGCTCTTAACCTATCAGACAGAGAACGGGAAATGTCCACTCATTGTACAAGCATCTCTGTGTCATTGCAGGGACGTTGTGTCCTCCCAAGTCTGGGTTGGCCCTGACAAGCAAGGTTTGGGTTACCTGCCTCTGAAATAACCATACAGTGTTGCAAAGGGCGTAAAACAAAAACCAAATCATCCCTGCTAACTCCTCCCCTTCCAAGTCACTCACACCACACTCGACTGACAGGCACTTTCCTATAGATCTGAACACTTCATGTAAATTATAAAGCTGTGTCATGGGTGATGACAATAACAGGATACAATACAAACCAGCACAGTCATTCAACATTTGCCAAAGTCACATTTTAAAGAAACAAACACAAAAACATTCTATGAACACAAAGAGCCTTTTCTTTTACAAAAATTTTATATAGCAGTTTTGTAATATGCCTCAACATTTTTGCATATTATTACAAAACCTTCACCAATTTTTGTCCAATACAGGGTGATTAAAAAAGAATTAACCAATTTCATTACATAATATTTATCAAAATCGATTCATTTTTTTTAATCACCCTGTAGCATTTTGCTCACAAACCATTTTGATAAAAAAAAAAAATTTAAAAGAATGTGACTTTGTAGAAATGCTGAACGACTGTGACGAAAAACTCGTTCAAGAAAAGTAAATCTTGGCAGACATAAACTTTACAACCTTTATCATAAAAGGGCAAAAATTTCTCCTTCACCTTTCTGTTGGCCGATCACAAATAAACACAAAGTAACAATAATGCTCTAACCATCCAAGTATTGGCTCAGAGAGTACAAAGTTAGATGGTAACAGAATTACACTGATTGTATTCCACTTGAATCCGATTGCTCACATGGAAAGCTAAGTGTTTTTTTATGGCCCATCAGAAATTTATTGCTGCAGGCTTTTCTAGATTTGTTCCCAAACTATTGTATGGTGCACTTTGGGCTTGTTGTTTTTCAAATTGTCTCAACAGAATTATATTATTTTCCTGGATACTCGGATACTTTTCTTCAAAATTATTCAAACCACACTCAATAAATCTTAACTTTACAATCGCTCGAGGTCGACGGATCAAACTGGTACAAGCTTTATTTTTGTGGAGAAAATTTCATTTTAATTTATTCGTCACAGTTGAGTTTGGAAAGTTCCAATCTTGGCTGATTTGATATTTTCCGCTGATTTCATTGAAAAGTATTTGTTACAATAATGCATTAATCCATCCAGAAAAATATCATCTTGTTCACACAAATTTAAACAAAGCACTGCGCCACAAAGTTTGAGAAAAGTTTATGCTGTAGTTTAAAAAAAGAAGAAATCAACTAAAACCTGCACCAATCATTCCTGCTGAACTATAAACGCACACGCCCAAAGATTCAGTCTCCCCTGCGACAATGTTGCCCTCTCACCATTCACTGCCACATTTACAAATGACTTTCTTTACTTCACGATCACCTTGATGCACCATTAATGTCCTTTCCATACTTGCACACGGCTTCCGTCAAACAGAATGTTCTGCGAGGGGAAGAGCGAGCAATGCTCGTCCTTGTTTTGGGGAACTCCATTGTTGTCGACCTCACTGACCACACTGAGGATCTGGGAAAAGAAAAAGAGATGAGTATCATGTTAAAATTTGTTTGTTTTTGTTGAGGTTCATTACTCACCACCCACACAGAGAGACGCACACAAGCAAACAGATAAAAACAATTCCCTCGTTGTTGTTTTTTGTTGGTTCTTTTACTGCTCCATCGACTCTTTTAAGGTCATTTTGGCACCAAAATTCCCTCGTACTCAATCATACACGACACATGCATACACCACAACCACATCCATCCATCACACATAATATGTCGTACACATATCGCCATACACCACAACCACATCCATCCATCACACATGATATGTCGTACACATATCGCCATACACCACAACCACATCCATCCATCACACAATATGTCGTACACATATCGCCATACACCACAACCACATCCATCCATCACACATATGTCGTACACATATCGCCATACACACAAATGCCACATCCACCCACACACGTCCAGCCGTCTCACCTGCCATCCCATGATAAACTCCAGTAGCTTCAGCGTCAGTAAACGACTGGACTTGGTCAGTTCATGCAAGCTGATGGAAGAAAAATGAAATGAAAACAAAATGTGATAAGTACATTTGTATGCTGAACCTCAAGTCACGTTAACATATCTGACTGTAAAGCAACTGCAAGCGTGAGAAGATAGCATGCTCTTAGACTGCTGCTATTGCTAAAGAAGTGAACCCCATAAAGGTCTGAGCCATATAGGAAAAAACTGGTTATACATGGATGACATACTCTTAGGTGGGTGGGCAAACTACAAAACAAAATGGTTTCATCTTAGTTTATTTCAATTCTTTTCAAAAGACCAATGAACAAACAGTCTTTAAACTTTCCTAGATCCACTGGTCAAATTCACATCCATAACTCTCTACTTTCTTCGTGTATGATATTCTTTGCAATAACAATCCATTCCTGGCTCTTTCTTTGTATGGTGTGAATCGCCTTTACCTCCAGGGATTGCTTTGAGAGTTCTATTTGGGGTTAGGTTTGGTTTGGTTACCAGTTTTACACCCTACCCCCCTTCCCCCGCACCACTGTAAGGTCATTTAAGAAATGGGCTACTTTGACCCTGCATGTCAGAGCTAACCTGGGCCGAGAGGGAAAAAATTCCAGCAGAAAAAAAACCCAGATCATCCCCACTCGGGATCGAACTCAGATCTTCTGTGTGACAGGTGAAGAGCCTAACCATTACACTACAGCCCGCGCCGGTTATTTAGGGTCTAAAGACCAGTGTAGCTTATAAACAATATCCCCCGACATTTTCCCACAGCCTCCATGACTCACCTGCCCTCCTTGAAGAGCCCCAGCTTGCTGATCCTATTGCACACTAGTTTGTTGAGCGCCGTGTCAAACAGCGGCAAACCGAAGCACAGATCTAGCAGAATCCATTCTTCTTCCTTCAGAGGCTCCGCCTGTTTCGACGAGGCTGCGGAGTCTGTTAGCTCTGGCGATTTCACGTCCAGGTGCATGGCGGTTTTCCCTGCAGCCCCGTCATCCCCGCCTGCTGCGGCCTGGTCCAAACTGTCCAGCTCAGACTTGAGAACGTCCGCAGAGTGCTGGTCCTTGATTCCGTTGTGTGGGGAAAACGCGCTGTCTGAGTCAGACATCTCCGGGGTTGACCCGGACGTCGCTGCGTCTGTGCCACCAGAGACTGCAGTCACCGTGTCCGCTCCGCTGGATGCAACGTTAGGGTCAGAGGTCATAGCTGGAGTTACCACCAGTGGCTCCCCCTCGAGGTCGTCCTCATGCACTTCCTCCTTGTGCGGGTTGAGCAGTGTGACATACCCGCATGTGTGGGTCAGGTCGAGTGTCTCCGTCAGACGACTCATCACCACGTGGCACTGGTGGTAGCCCTCCGAGAACGTGCCTGGGGAGATGAGGAGGATCATTTTGTTGGGAATTCAATTCATTTTCTACCCTGTAAGGTACCTTCGACATCAGGAATCAGATGTCCCTTACAAGACTGTTAGGACAGTTTACCAGTCAAGAAACTGCGTCAATGCTAACTTTGACAATACTGGCCACAGAGAAAAAGCCTTCCATTCTGCACATAAATTTCATAGATATACATGTAATAGAAACATATGCACTTGCATACGTGCAAAGAGTAAGAGAGAGAAATGGATTGAGAGACAGACATAAAAGAGAGTGTTGGGGTTTTTTGGTGTTTTTTTCTGGTTCTATTGAAACTGTAAGGTCATTTCAGCACCAGGAAATAGATTAAGACAATGGTGACATCAGAAAGAAAAAGAAGTACCGCAAACCCTAACCACCTGCAGAGAGAGAGGGAGAGAGAGAGAGAGAGAGAAAGACATCAAAAGAACCCTCCCCCTCATCAGCCTATCCACTAACCGTGTGCTTTGTCAAACGGGAATGGTACGTGCACCGAAAGACCTTCTGCATGGATTCCATGACCCTAAGGAGGACAGAGAGAGAAAATAACAATTTGTTAGAATAATGTGTGACAGTGAGTACTTCAAAGTAAACTATGGTCAAATGCAGGGGTTGCCGACCCCCATAGGAAAATTTTAATGAGAGTTTATAAAAAAATTTGTGAGATTTTACTCCTTTTAGTGAGACATGAACTGTTCCTTACAGAAACCATTCACTATTATGTTTTGCCATTCATATTTTTTCCCAAATCCTAAATAAATAGAAGGGGGTTCCTAAACTATCCGCTGAAAAAAGCAATTTCAAGCAATTCAGCTTGTATATTTAAGATTACTACACAGATATTGCCCTGCACAGTCTACCTGCAATGACCTACGCAGTGACAGGCTGAGTAAAATGTAATCAATATCTCAATTTTACCAGAACAACCAGTTTAAGAAAAAGTATGATAACTCAATCTTTTTCGTGAGTTTGGGAGATTGTCGTAAAATTCGTGAGACTCATGCTAAAATTGTGAGAGTTGGGAACTATGCAAATGCTATGCTAAAATAAACTATGAAATTCTTTGGGAACGTAATGACCTCTTACTCTTAAGAAATTTTCCTTGTATTTTGATAAATGTGTTGAAGTCATAGTTCAATTTTTCTCTCCTTCATGTACAGTGTCACTTGAGGTGAATCACTGTTATGATGAGGTCTTTTGTAATGAGAAGAACTAGACCAATCTCAGTCTTCCTCACCTGCACAAAGACGGCCGAGTGAGTGAGCGCGTCATTCAGGGTGAGCAGGATGTTGGAGGAGGCAATGACAGCGGGGTCATGACCCCATGTAGTCACCAGTAGACGATCGTAGCGCTGAGAAGGAAAAAGAGTCAAGAAATGCATAGCTTGATTCGTTTTCGGGCAGATTTATTTTTAATAGAAATTCTTTACGTAATCTCGAGTAAGCTCAACCCCATTTATGACCGAATAGATTCAAGATACACTGAGAAGGAAAATAGCAGATACATAGTTTGTGCACTTTATACAGAGGTGCTAGCTTTTATGGCTGTTTTGTTAAATTTTGGAAGTCTTTTGCTGTGGTCTGTGTTTTTTGCCATTTTTTTGGCCGAAATTTGCCACAATTTGCAGCTAATTTTTCAAAAATTTGCCACAAAATTTGCGGCAAAACACCAAAATTTGCGGAAAATCGTCACAATCAGCATATTAAAAAAAAAAAAAAAGCATATATAAAATTTGCCCCCCAAAATACTACCTTGGTAGCAAACAAAAAGAAGCACAGAAAAGAAAAGTAAAAAACAAATTTTTGTACAAGTTTCATGAATAGGCCACCAGAAAACTTGATATTTAT
>JAUKPP010289447.1:0-7500 GCA_032273245.1 Phyllaplysia taylori
TGTGTGTGTGTGTGTGTGTGTGTGTGTGTGTGTGTGTGTGTGTGTGTGTGTGTGTTTGTGTGTGTGTGTGTGTGGGTTGGTTTGTGTCCATGGAGATCAGAGTTTTGAGTCTCTGTATGGATGTATATTGTAGCCTATGTCTTTTTTGGTGTGAGTGCGTATTGTGGATATGTGAGGGGATAATGGTGTGTGTGGAGTGTGTGTGTGTGTGTATGTGAGGGGGGGGGGGTGATGTCTTAGGCGGAATAGTGTTGTCATAGTGAATGCCAACGTGTGGGAAGATGATAAAAATAATGGGAGCGGGCAAGGGGACTGAAGGGGAAAGTTGTGAAGCTTAAATTCTTTACGGAGACCTGGAACCTGGTATGGAGATTAGGGGGAAGGGGGCAATAGAAATAATTAATGTGTGATAGAGATATCTCGGTGGAGGGGGCGGCGGGGTGTAAAACGGAAGGTGAAAAGGGAATCTGGTCTGTAGGAAGAGAGAGAGAGAGAGAGAGAGAGAGAGAGAGAGAGAGAGAGAGAGAGAGAGAGAAGTGAGGAGCACAAAAAACTAGCGTGAGGAGGAGAATGTGATGCTGTAGGCTATCATCTTCTTTTTCCTGAGAACATTAATGGACTTTCGGTGTCGTGCCAGATTGGCGATACATTTGCAAGTATCAGCTAGCAAGATTGGGAATGAGGCAAATACAAAATAATATTCTGTCTCATGGAGAGTAGTGGAGTGTTTCCAAACTTGATGTTTTGTGCTGGATATTGAAATGTATTCTAAGACCATAAGTTTCTCATGTAAGTTGTTCAGGAAAAAAAGTACTTCTGTATTATTAATAAAGAAGCTAAAATAGACCCTCTCATAGTGATGATTTTTTTTTTTTCGAAAAGCACATATAGTTGTTTCTTTTCTTTTTTTTTAAAATATCGTGAGTGGCAAACTAGAGCTGTCATGTTAGATGATTGCTTTACTTGTCTGCTGTGTCAGCCTCACCATCACTTGCGTCTATATATAATATATTATTGTTTTCACGCAATTGTAGAAAAAAGGAATTGCGTCTTGGAAATGTACTCAATGTAATAATATTGTTATAACGTTTTCGTCAATCCTCATTAATCTCTGCTGTATAGGAGATACCATATTTTTTAAACGACATCTCACTTGTTCACTGTTCTATTTGAATAAAATTTGGCAGGGCTGTAATAATAATGATTTGCAGTACTTTCATCTCAAAAGTCTCATCTAACTTTGACCGAACTTAGATAAAAATTTTCTATTTTTCTCCATATTTGTTTTTTGCTCCCCCAACATTTCCAGGGGACTTTGTTAAAACTTCAGATATGATGATGCATTGCTTTTAATTTCAATCTGCTTAGAAGTTTTTATTTTATATTCGTAATCTGAAAGGGAAATGTGGGAAAAATACCATTGTGATCCATAACCATACGCTACTAGGCTACGTCTTTGTTTTAAAGTTTAAAAAATATTACAGCCATCTTGGATTGGCAGTTCTTTATTTTTTCATCATCAACATTATTTTTGCACGGAAGTGTTCCTCCAATATTGGGATCAAACCACTGTTCTCTATATGGCAGATGGAGAGCCTGACCACTTAAACTCACTCAGGCGCCGGTCAGCCGGTCAGTTTCTTTTGAAATGATGACTTGTGAATTAACTCTTTCGTCGACTGACATTCTCTATGACAATAATACGATTTATTGTTTCGATCACAGCAACATATCCACACGGAAACGATAGTGAAAGAAGATCTAGTCGTAAATGAAATTCTGTTTATTATAATATCCAAGTTAACTTATATGCTTACAATATTATTTTACCTTCTCAACAGATCTTTTCATGAGATTGTAGCGCTTTACCACCACTCTCATCGTCCCACGCCAGTGACCCTTCTGGGCTACGCCCACTTGTAAATTCCGGCGGAAGTAGAGTGTCAATTCCAAGTCGCCAAGATGGCCATGGCAGCGCTGCTTGGCGGCGGCAAGAAGAAAGTCGGCTTTGATGCTCCGTCCATTATCATCGATGGCGTACGTGACAAGGACGAAGATGACGACAGTTCCGATGATGACATGGGAGCGAAGGAAGCGACGAAAATGTTGAATAAAGCCATGGAATATACGAGGAAAAGTCGGTGAGTGGGGTGAAAGAGGGAGGGAGGCAAAGGGGACAGAGGGAGGGCATGTGTGGGTGAGAGAGTGAGTGAATAAATGCGTGAGAGAGTGAGTGAATAAGTGAGTCAATGACGGAGGGAGTAACTGAATGAGTAAATGAGTCGGTGAGTGGGCGAGTTAAGAAGGGAGTGAGTGGGAAAGGAAGGGAGAATAAATGATTGATAATCGATTGATCCGTCGTTTGCAAGACTACATAAGGCTATTATGTAACTGGAACTTATGGTTTGGTTACCAGTTTTACATTCCTTGCAACACTGTAAGGTCATTTAAGAGACAGGTTACTTTGACCCTCAGACTGCCCACCAGGGTCAGTCCGTGCTCAGAGAAACAAATCCTGACAGAAGAACGAGATCATTCGCAAGTGGGACCGAACTCGAGTCTTCTGAGTGCTAGGCGAAGAACCTGACCTTCACACCACAGATGCCGGCACTAAGGCTCTGTTGATACAATCACATCTCCTTAACACTAAAACACAATCTTGAGGTAAAGCAAGAAGAGAACGCAATAAATAACATGTAGATCTACACAGTAGTCTTTTTAAAAATGTATTCCCATTAGCATTCTTAGACTTCAATCAGTCTGAATTTCATTCCTCTGAGCTTCCATAGTGCGGGTAAGATAACCTTGTGGTGGGTTATTTGATCCTGCTACATTGTTTCTGTATTTGCGTCGTGTATTGTTGCTTACCCTTACGTCGCGTACTGTTTCTTCTCTTGACATGAACAGTGTGGGACATGTCGGTCAGGCTTGGGGGAGCTTCTCCGTTTTAAGTGTCTCCTTGAGCGAGCATGAATGTCTTTGCATGGCGTTTTTGGATTTCAAACTCCCAATAAAAATACAAGCGTTGTCCATGTAGATTAGAACTTCATAAGTCTTTAGAACATGGAGCGACCGTACTGTACTCGCTCCATGGTTAAGAACCAGGCTTTTTTTTATAATACTTAAGGAAGGCTCTTCTTTCTTGTGTTAATAATGATCCTCGTATTTTGCTTTTGTTCTTATTCTATCCAATTGTTCTTTCTTCATGCCATTGTTGAAAACGCTAGGGCCTGCAAGAATAAAACCTTGCTGTAAATTCCTACCTTCATATAAAAAACCTAACAAATCGCACAAAAGAAAAGAAAGAAAATGATAATAAAAACTACAAACACCAAAGACTGGAATAAACAATGTAGACACCTGCAACATATTTATAGCGACCACTATCATTAAGCCTCAAATAGGAGGCTACGTCACTGCTGCTTTACCGAAAGTATCCCCACTCATAACGTCCAGAATTAGATGGAGACAATGGGGCTGGAAAAGTAAAGAAAATATTCTATTCTATTAGAACACTGTTGACATTGTCTCTCGCGATAAGACAGCGTTGCGTTGAACGAGCATCTCACTCCATTCAATAACGACCTTGCAGTACTACAAAGGCTGTAAACCCAAAACCAAACAAAAACCCAGACAAGGCTGTCCTTTGTGCTAAGTCGTACAGCGATCCACCTTAACACCTAGCAATCTCTTGAGTCACTTGCCGAAGCAATCAGCACGGGCCAGCTATCTATACAGTCGAATTGACCCTGTATCGAGGACTTTGGCCTTAACAATACGAGCGCCTAAGTCTTTGATCTCAGAGGCTTTAGTAAAAAGACAGAGCGTCGTCGATACTTATTCTTCTTAAGGGGTATCCATAACATTTCTTTACGAGAGTGATTCGGAGACGAGTGCCGGGTGTTTGGGTTGAGTGTTTGTCTGGACTAAAAGACGTTTGATTTTTAGACAGATCCAGGTAAATAGGGTTCTCCATTCGTGATTGCCGAATAATTGATGGGATGTTGTGTTCCTCTCAATCTGGGTTAACCCCGATAGACATGGCTGAAAATGTTTGCCTTAATATGACCTTACAGTGTAACAAAGGGCGCAAAACCGAAACAAACAACATTAAATACATGTACTGAATTGAAATAACTTAGCCTAATGTGTAATTACAACGAACTACGACGATTTGAGATCCTAGTTTTACACAGACAATCAATCTCATTGTGTTTTTTGTAAGCTTTAAGATCTGGCATGGCAGCGCTGGTAGAACATTGCTTTGGTCCGTGGCCTCTCTCAGCATGCGGCAGTCAATGAGAAAGACCAGATATCAGGTTACACCCTCTGTAGCTGGGTTCAACTACCGCAAGGTCTGATATTTCGATTGTCGATAGCGTAGGCTGATAGATTGGAATGATATTCTGATCCCCTAAAAACCTGTAGCGTTTTTGTTCTGTTTCTGGTAGTATTTTGTTTGTTTTTGTTTTCTCTTTACATTTATTAATATCTAATTGCCATTCTATCTATGTCAGCCCCTCCCCAATCTGTCTCTCTCTCTCTCTCTCTCTCTCTCTCTCTCTCTCTCTCCATTTCTCTCACTCTCACATCTCTCTTGCACACACACACAACCCACCTTGCAAGTGGCGTAAAACTAAAGCCAAACCAAACCGAACGACCGAACGACTTCAAGACGTGTAAGTGATCCCTGATTGCTGTTGATATTGACTCTTAACTTCTACAATACAAACTGCATCCGCAACAAAGGCTATGGTAAAGGGAGATTGTATTGGGCCGTGTTGTACTTTATACTGTGATTGCGATTGCCACATAGAAGTGGAAATAAACAGGCGGGACAAAAAGACACTTCACATCGTTACGTCGTGAATTATATAAACGTACAGAAAGATGCTTTCTCTCGATTTATTTTAGTCGAGCTAAATTAATTCAATAGATCAGCATTTAATTGGAATAAATATCACTATTTAGTAATTTCATCACATCCCCGTCTAGCGTTTACCATGTTCATCAGATTTGTTTATATCGTTGTTGTGACCTTCTGATGGGATTTTCTTTAGACCCGTGGAAGGCCAGTGTCTGTTCAAAAGTGCGTCAGCATTCTCACTATTTTATTTCTTCACATTTCTCTTTTTCATTTTTTAGGTCGTTTTATGCCATACTATACCTTACGGTTGTGTTGAGTGTTCCTTTCTCCAACGTTTTTTTAATTCCTCAATCAGCCCCCTGCACCACACCGGTGGAGAGCCATCTTTTTGTCCATCCACTTTTACTTATCCGAAGTTGAGATGTAAAGCACTCTCAACTAGTTTTTTCCTGAGTAAACCGTACACCCAATGGACTTCAGACATGACATGTCTGGCACGATTTTTGTTTTAAAGTCCATAACAACGCTGTAAGGTCATTGATTAAAGGTATGGCTACTTCAACTTTGCCTGTCGGTGCCAACCCAAGCTGAGATGGACACAAGATCCCAGCCCAGAGACTGAAGTTCGTCCAAAGTGACGATCGAAATTATGCTGATAGGCGAAGAGCTAAGCTATTACATCACCGACCGGCTTCCGCCGTGTAATGGTCAGGCTATCCGTTAGTCACGCTTGAGACGTGAGTTCGAGGTCTACTTGTAGCAGATTGCTTAATTGAGTACATCTCTGTTCTTCTTGTGGGACGGTGTTTCTCTCTACGCGAGCTGACCCTAGCAGTCAGAGTCGAAGTAGCCTACGTTTGAAAAAAAAAGAAAGCTTATCAATATAGTGTTAGAATTGACGTAAAACCCAAACTAAACCGAAACAACTAGATATAAGATAAGAAATAAATCTGACTGTACAGAAAGGAAACTTTTTGGTGTGATTAAAACAAGGACAAAGAAATACAAAATCACAATGTGCATTCTGTCTTTGTCTTGGCCAAACACCACTGCTGTGGTGACGAGTTTCTTTCTCTGCTCAAACAATGGACACCAAAGGTCTCACACGGCCTGCTTGAAAAGATCCAGAATGTAATTAGATTCGAACCACAGAGAGTTAGACCAGAGCCTCCTTCTCTATTGTCGGTCTATTTCATGAGATCTGACAGCTGCATGCAATGTTAAAGGACACGGAATGCATACTGTAAAATTGTTCCTGAATTGGACACGTTCAGACTGAGTGTAGGCTGAGATGAGGAGAACTTCGAGTCTCTTTTCTGAATGTCTTTTTTTCCTTCTTTGGCACAAATTAGCTCTTTTGTAAAAAAGAGAACAGATTCTGATATTCCGTGTCATTTGAGAGCGCGCAAAAAATAATCTAAATATAATACACGGTCATTGGGTGTCTGAAAATTACCAACGCACCCAAAAATTTACTACGGAGATCCCTGGAAGCTTAAACTATTATGATGTTTTGGGGGCCAGCAAGCTCCTAAGACCAAACGGTTTCCTTGACGTCCGAAAGACACCGAGTGTGTATCAGAGTTGTGATAGAATTCTGTAAAACAACATGGTGAGGAAATCAAGACTGAAAATAAGGTTTGTCCATCTTAATATGTTTCTTTTTACTCGTACATTGTCCCCTTTCAATTTGCTTGATGCCGTATGCGATGTAAGGTTAAACTCTTTGCCTTTCAAGCAGAGGACAGGATTTGATGTCTAAGTGGGGCACGTGTCTTTGTTGCTGTTGTTTCGAGTATCTCTATAATGCCACAATTCTCAGTCCATCTTGGCCCTGACAAACAAAGTCGAAGTAGCCAGTGGATGGTTTGTGGGCGCTTTGGTTTAAACAGCCAAATAAGCTGGTGCCTATATGAGTAAATAGCTCGGGCATTGTGGTGTCGTATACTCGGCTTGCTAATTTGTTTCTATAATCTATTTAACCATTGTCTTTCTCCGCTGTTGTGTTCTAGATTCACCGTATCGTCTCGAAATGATCGTTAAATCGTAAAAATATATACACACAATGAAGTACTAATAAAAAATTGTCTATGAAGAAAACAAAATCACGCTGACAAAACTTAAGAACTCATGCTTGAAGTCAGGCATGGTATAACCTGATGTAGCCCATCTGTAATAAACCTAGGGGCGAAATATCAAATTTAAACCAGCCAACCCAAAGTCAACCTAACGTGTAGAGCTGAGTCGTCTCTGTCATAGAGATATATTGAAGAATGCTGCACAACCGCATAGGACCTACTTCATATACGCCATATTTCTGTCAGGCAAATCTCATTATGAGCTATATTAAAAATAGTTGGGAAAAACAGAAGGGTTTCTCTTCTGTTTTGCGTGGTATTTTTTCATTTAAAAACAAGCCTCTAAACATGGCACGAGTTATTTTGCCACAAGTTGACTGACGCCCCCTTTTGAGAGCACTTTCGTGCACGTTCAGTGGCGGTGACATTACGTTACAAAGGTGAAGAGTATCCTCCCCCTTCGACATAGCTCTAGGAGTATTTCTCTGCTGAATCAGTCAGCTAGGAAGCTTATTTGTAAAACACCTGAGGAAGACTATCCTGTCGCCTGAAGTA
>JAUKPP010289458.1:0-10255 GCA_032273245.1 Phyllaplysia taylori
ATTAATAGAAATTTAAAAAACGATGATAAAGAAAGAAAAGAAGAAGGTTGGGGTGGGGGGGGGGGGGAATCCAATGCCATAACGTGTTATTTCTTGACATCTTTGATCAATTTCAATTACAAATCTATCAGTACTAAAAAGAAATGCGCCCCGTATTTATCATTGTTTTATAGCATCGAATTTAAGAATTTTATGACGAAGTTGCTAATTTCTACGCGAATCAAAAGAGAAGATACTTCCTGTTCTACAGAGATGCAAGCGAGAACGTGACGTATGTCTTGTCTTTGTTATGAAAATTCGCCTAACCCAATAGATTTTCATTCGTTTCTCGTAAAGATGTCAGTCCCATTGAGGATATTGGAAAGATAAATTTTGCATAAAAGACCAGTGGTATTTTTATTTTTGTCTGTTGTATATATCTGTCCTCCACGCAAGATTTGTAGAAAACTGCGGGGCGATAAAAGGAAATATATTTTTCTTTAATATGTCGAATTGCATTATATTTATTTTGTTTTATATTTCCTCCGACCAGTGAATACAAAGCATGTGTGTATAATATGCCGCCTGTATAAATAAGCGTGCGCCCAAACGTCAAATCTCATCAGCCTGATCTGGTTATAGAGAGCTTTCTCTCGGAGCACTACGCCGAATTCCTTTGTACAAGCTGCTGTGTAATATAGAGCCCTAGGGGGCAATGCCGACATTGCTCGCGTCTATAGCGTCAAACGCTCAAAGTCATTAATCAAAATGCAGAAGGCAGAGCAGAAATCTGGCGCCACGTGACGGAGATAGCCCGCCAGTTGGCCGCTGGGGCCAGGAACACGTGATCTGTTGCACAAGTGACTAATTTCTGATGGCCGGAAATTTCTATGCTAACATCCAGTCTTACAATTCGTCTGGATATTATGTGCCAAGTGCAGATTGCTTCGGAGGCCGGTGAAATTGTTCTCACGCCAATTGAGCTGCTTTCCGGAGACAAAACCCGCCTTGCTTGCCAGCCGCCCTCCGAGTCATGAACGCCAAAAATCTTGTCCTATTTCCAAACATGGCCGGCTGGCACACACTCCCCACACGTGCATTGACGGCTACTGCGTGATGGAGAACTCGGGCTCGTGTAATGAGTCTCTGGCCACAATACACTTGGCACACAATCTAACCAATCAAACGCTGGCCGAACAATGCATCAAAATCAACTCATTCAATAGGACACTAGACGCCTTTTCTCTCATCAGCGTCTAATCCAATTAAATGGTCTTTCTCTCGACTGCCAGCAGGAACCGATTACCTTGTAAGCCTTGTCGCTCGGGCTGGTCGCCCAGTGTTATTGTCACCTCTCGCTTCCTGCACAACTTACTTTTCCACCCGGCAATTTAATTTTTGTTTCATTTCTCAAGCCAGGGAAACTTTTTATTGTCCCTGATTAAAAATCGACATGTCACTCAACAGGAGAACCGACGGTCGCCGAGGAACTTGACACGAAATCACAACTGTCATGCTTTGGAGCTTTGGTCTGCGGGCGGCTTCGGTTCGAATCCAGTCACTATCATGATGATTAAATTTTTAATAAAAAGTTACGGCAAAATTACTGATAAAAAAAGATACAGCCTAACAGAATGGACATAAAAGACATCAGGCGATTGAGAACGGTTGAGATATAGTCTTCTTTGGTGTACTGGTTAGGCTCCTCGTCTTGCAGACAACGAGCTTGAGACCCAAGTGCTGAAGTCTTTTTTTAAAGCTAATGTCCCCGTCTTTCTGCCTGGATGAGGTTTCTCTCTCAACTCGAACTGACCCGTAGGTCTACATGTGTGTAATCTAGTGGGTCTCTGCCTCTTAAATAAATTTATCATGTAGGATATGAGACAGACATGACTGTCAAGGGAATAATTATCCTTTAATGGCCCTTATTTTTAACATTGTTATTACTATTGCTATTAGGCTATTATAATTATTTTTCTTGAAATCACTTAAACTTAAAGCGCCTACATGTACTATCACTATAGTGTATCATAACAATTGTCTGTGTAGTAACTGCAATGCTCTCAAGCTACAATGTACAATATGCTACCAACGTATTGGTCACATATGCTCCACGGATTATGTCCGATGGAAAAAGAGCACTGGCCCGACATGACAAGCCTGATTCCTCGCTGAGGTGTATGGCATTTTGTTCTATCTTGACTTGTCAATGTCATGAGCTAAGCCGGTGAATATCCTTTATGATTTCTACCCTCAGTTTCACAACAGGTGTTTCCCTTTCATTTGGTTGGTTTTGAGAGAGCAGTAAGAACACTCTCAAATGCTATGTGTGTGCCGTCGACTCTGTCTCAGTCAGATGGAAGTTGTATAGTGGTACAAACTCCGTTGCCCTGATCAGAAAGGGAGGAATTGTTTCGTCGCAATTTTTATTTGAGAGCGATTTTAAATGATTCTTTACCGCCTCGGAAAATGTAACTTTACTTGCATTTTCGAGTTTGTGGCCCGTTGAGCCACTATTCTCATCAGCTCTTTCTGTGTATTTAGCTGTTTGTGACCACATTAGTAAGCAAAAGTTTCCCTCTGTATCCAACACAAATGTGTTTGAATTCAGAGCTTCAACAAAATAATTTGTTCGCCTGGAGTGTTGCTGTGGGAACAGCGTTAGTCAGTTTGCCTAACGGAACACCTATAGACTTGACCATCTGGACAACATACATCCGGTCATACTTGAAGTACCACTGCTGTGCTGACTGTAGGCACAACGACCCCACTTGGATTACCTCCCTGTTCTTGGTAAATATAGTAATTATTGGTTCAATAAAATGCGAGCAACTGTTGGCGGTAAATCTTTTAAAGATTTGCTTCTTTTGGTCTCTTGGTTTGTGAAAGCACGATAGCAAAGATGGAAACATCTAATGATAATTACATATTTTATTCAGTACAACCAATTGCAATTTATTTAGGGCTTTTAGGTCAGAACGAAACTGAGAAACAAATAACATTTTCCACAACACTTGGGCAGTCCCTACTTCATGTATGAGTTTACGTAACATCTACTGAAAACTGGCAAACTTGCCATACTGTAGTGCAGAATCAAAGCCCTGGAACAAATAGGCCAACATTTTTTGTATTCATTTCAGTTCCAGTTGTCGCCAAGTGGAGCTCTACAGCTTAAGGTTTCACAAAGTAAACTGCTCTGTATGGTAATCTAATGACATCTATCTGTAAAGTTGTTCTGCAAGAGGAGATTTTGAAGTTGTTTGAAATTATTCAAATCATTGATTTTTAATGCAGTACAGAAAATCGCGTACCTGTTAACAGTTTCTCTCTCTTTTAAAAAGAAACATTATGCCGCATTATGTGACAGAATGGGAAGATGATTTGTTGTCATTCCAACAATCAAATAAAGTTCATATTAACTAATTAAGCAAAGTGCGAAGCCTACGTGATTGTGATACATTGTGTCGTATTTTATTTACTTGGGTCGTTTAGGGATTCGTTAGAGAGTAGGGATATGGGGCCGGGTGGAGAGTAAAATATTTGGCATGCATGTTCCCTATCCCTTCTTTGATTTCTGGTTATTGTAGTTTCTAAGCGTACAAGTTAGTACAAATCTCTCAACAAAAGATTTATAGTATTAATACTTCATAGGAAAAAAAGTCCCCTATGAAAAAACAACAACCAACAAACAAACAATAAAAAAAAATGTTCACTAGGGTTTTATTACCACAAAATATGTTATTCGTCCTTCTTATGGTCTCCAAATACAGGTTGCTCAATCTGCTGGTCTTCTCGTTGCGCCATGGCTCTCACGTTGTCTTGGACTAAAACAATGCCAAATGTCCGCTGCCCTAATCCACGACCTCGCTTGGCTATTCTGTTTCCTCACCGCTGAACACACCTCGGCGGCAGCGACCTTAACCCTTGCAGTCCTTCCAGGCTTGACCTCGGGTGTTATGCTGGCCGTAAACTTGACCTATGTATCGAACTGGCTGCCTGACAGAGTTGTCATAGTGACGGCGTGTGTCGTGGCTGCGCCAGGATTAGCCGCCATCTTGATCAACTATCTCACGTCAGCTTACGTAAATCCTCATAGCATTGAACCGAATGCCAGGGATTATGGGAGAGTGTTTTACGAAGAGCCGGAGGTTTTGGAGAAAGTTCCAATGGCATTTGTGATTGTTTCAGTGGTCTCGTTCTGCCTTCATCTCATCGGAATTTCCTTGCTGGAGGACCTGCCCGCTGGGGAAGAACAGATTCCCAAAACAGTTGAATTGTTTGAGCTTACAGGTTTGTCTAAAAAATCTGGTACGTCTAAAGAAAACGAGATAGGAATCGAATATCAGCACCTTTCTCGATCTGAGAGTGGGGTGAGCAGTCTTTCATCTCTTGAAGGAAATGATGAAATGAGAATATCTAGTAAAGAATATTGTGGGTGTCGAGAGCACAGCACCAGACCTGTTTGTTACTTCTCACAAGACCAACAAGGCAGATCAGAAAGGGCCCGAAATTATAATACCTTCAAGGAATCAGAAGTTGATAGAGAGGCCTCCAACGTTTCCGAAACTGCATCTTTAGTTTGCAACTCAAAGGGTGAATCCAAAAAAGAGCACTCAAGAGAAGGATTGGCTGCAGTTATGAAACGAAATGTCCAAAATGTCTTTGAAAGACATAATTACGCCCCATTACTAAGAACAGCTGAACCAAATAGCAGCAGTCTTTCGTCCTTGACTCTCATTCCATCATGCAGCACTCCATTCCAAGCACTTCAATCAAGAACTTTCTATGTCATGTGGTTTTCAATCTTGGCTCTGAATAACGGATTTATATTGATCTCAACAATATTTGGTCCTATTGAGATTGATTGGATAAAAACTAAGACGAGCGCAAACTCAAATATAGCTTCATTACTCAGCGACATGTCTGGAATAGTATTAACTGTTATAGCAAGCTTATCCATTGAGTTTTCTATCTTAGATATAAAAAGCTGCATGTCTCTCACTTTAGCATTGAATACAATCCTTCTAGCTTTTTGGATTTTGTCGCCTAGGATTGGCAGGTGGTTTTTTCTTGCTTGGACAATGGTGCTGTTCAGTGTGCAAACAGCTGCAAACTTTATGTTTCCCATTGCAGTCCTCACGTATTTCGGACCATCCTATTACATTGTGATCTTCGGTGTCATAATGACAGGGACAATCATTAATGACATGGGTCTGCTGGCTGGCATTGATTTGCTTTACACAGATCCGAATACTTATGTTTGGATATGTCTTACCAGCTCCTGCTTGAGCTTAACAGCGTTTGTTCTCGTCTTACTGTTTTTGAAGCACACACAGTAATGGCGTTGGGGAAAATAATGAAGAGAACACTGAAGAAGAGTTGAGAGAGAAATAGAAATAGATGACATTTGAACATAAAAGAAATGGAAGAGAAAAAAAAAAGAATAGAAACATCATGGAAAACAGTCTAGAGGGCAGGGGAGGTGAGAAGGGGGAAAAGGAGAGACGAAAAGAGGAAAGTAGAAAAGAGAAGGGAGGCAATACAGGGGAGGACAAGCGGGGCGAAGAGAAGAGAGGAGAGGAGAGGTAAAGAGAAGGTACGAGACGAGATAAGAGGAAAAGAGAAGAGAAGAAAAGAGAAGAGTAGAGAAGAGACGAGAAGAGAAGAGAAGAGAAGAGAAGAGAAGAGAAGAGAAGAGAAGAGAAGAGAAGAGAAGAGAGACAATAAAGGAGGGTGGAAGCAAAGAGAAGAGAACGAAGAGAATAGCGTAAAAAACAAAAAGTAAAAAAGAAGGGGAAGAAAAGTGATTGTATGAACCAAATCTAGACAAACCATCTTCAAACATCTCCGCCCCCCCCTCCCCTTCCCTCACGTCCCACGTCCCCAGCTTTCCCCCAACCGACCACTTCCCCTAAGAACGGTCGCATCTCAAGCTGGTTCCAGAATTCTTCCAATACGTCCAGTCTCCAGTTGCCCCGACCAGCGGCCATGCATAATTGCCTGCAGTATTTGCATGCGAGTCTGTTGTTTGCCCTCTATGGAGTTGAGTACTTCCTCATAATTCTCACCCCACTCTCTGTAATTCCCTAATCGCCACACGCCCTCCGTTCGTAGATCGTGTGTCCCCACGGCTTATCGGGCACGGAGCACAATCGGCCGACGACCGTGAAATTCTTTTACGGCCAATTACTGTCTTGATGCTGGACGAAAAGGGGAAAGGAGTAGCCTTTGATATAATACATTAATATTGGCGGGAGGAGGACCCAAAAAGCATCGGCCTGGCCCGTGTCAATTTCCCTTCATCGGATGCTATCGCACACATAACGGAAATGAAGGTCGACCCCCACACTTGGCCACATTTTCCTCCCAAAACCGCTATCGGCTCTTCTTCCATAATATTCTCGTTCAAGATTTCCACAGTCTCTCGTCCACAAAATTAACATGTCTCAATCCTCACCGCTTTTACCCCTCATCCCCTTTCTTTTCACTTACTAAACGTTCCATATGTTTGCGGTATCCTTCTTGTGAATTTCGAGTTTTGATGTAGCATTAACAATGTATTTATGTATTCTCATTTTCTCTATTCTTGTATTCTCCACTCAGTAATTATTGTCGGCCCTGCTATTAATCCTGCCAAAATTATTTTAAACATAAAAAGAAAAATCATGAGAATCTGGAGATAAAGTAAAAATAAGAGAGGCATATTGAGAGAGAGAGAGAGAGAGAGAGAGAGAGAGAGAGAGAGAAATAGAGAGAGAGAAATAGAGAGAGAGAGAGAGAGAGAGAGAGAGAGAGAGAGAGAGAGAGAAAGCAGTACATGTACATGTAAATGCTTCAGAAGGAAATTACATCAACACCCAGAAAGAAATGGGGCTAAAAATTATTATATTCCCTGAAGTTCTCGGGTTGTCATTGGTACATGATAGGAGTACATTGTGCCTATGCAAACATTTTTCTTTCTTCTGTTCTTTCTTCTGTTTGGGGAGGGTAGTGCGCCCGCCTACAAATGAGGAGATCCTGGATTCGAATCCTGGGATGATTTCAAAGTTTTTTTGGTCCCGACCCCTGTCCCATCGGAAATGGACGTAAAATGTGGAGATCCCGCCTCTTAACTGACCTTACAGTCTTGCAAGGGGCGTTAAACGAAAACCAAATCACATCTTTCTTCTGTTGAAGTTTTTCGGCATAGCCAATACTGTAAGCCAGGTCAGTGCCAGGAAGTAGATAAGGACAACGGTTACACTTAGCCTAAAAGAAATGCAGTCGGAACCTAATAAAATAGGATATGTATTATGTGGGAGTATTACAAAATCTTTAGGTCAGATCTCTAGCCTATTAGATCTCAATGAGAACTGGCATGAAGAGAAGAACAAAATGGAAGTCTGAAAAAAAAAATCTCGTTTCATCAGAATACCACTCATGAGGACATGTTCTAAATGGTATTGACAGTACATTCGCAAGCCTCAAATTTTCAGATATAAAAGTATCCCTCTTTGCTTAACAGTAACTTTTAGAATTTCGAGCGTATATTTATGAATTCCATGTAAGTGCCTTTACCTAGGCCATGGTTATGTTTTCTATTGCACAATGTATAAACACACGAATACTAAAGTTGATTTCAATTATTGTCAGTGTGTTTGTTCCAATGAGTACATGGATTTCGTTTTCATGTCAATTCAACAAAGTGGAAACTGCATTAAACGGAGTTGATTTTCAACAAAAGCTTTTGTTTGTTTGTTTGTTTGTCTGTTTGTTTGTTTGTTGTTGTTGTTGGCTTTTAAAGGAATATTTTTTATATTATTTGTTTCATCAGCATTCGTTTGGAATTCTAGTGCCTGTGACTAGAACCTACATGTACATGTATCGGGATGACAAAAGAAGATGCCACGTACATATTGCTGCTTCAATGGTTTGAGTTTTATGCTTCTTGAAACACTGTACCTCTTTAGCCCGCCTGTCAGGGCCAATCCGGACTGAAAGGAACAAAATCCAAGCAGAGAGACACAGATGCTCGTCGAACGTACGACTGTTTTGTAATTTTTGTTATTTATTTATCTAATAAGTAAGCTTACGTGAATGTGTTTGTCCAAATAAGTGAGATCTGAATAGGCCTATACCTTCTTTATGCAGCATCAACGTCCAAATAGATCGATATCATTGTGCTTAATTATATTTGTGAAAATTAACAACTTCCAGTCCGTTTTCCAATTAAGTTAGTAGAAAGTTCAAAATGGCAAAATTAGCGTCATTTTCTATGAACCTAATTGGGACATAGGCCAACCGTGCTCTTGGTTTTCCTCATCTTCCTTCTGTTTATTATGTTATAATGTCGATATAATTCCTAGATTAAGACAGTATTTATTTTTTTCTAACACTGGCGTCAACTGTAATGATTTTGAAACAACCTACGACATGTACATTTATCACAACATGTATTATCAAACTGAACTACAATGTAGCTTGAATTTTAGACTCTTCTCACAATTAAGGCTTGTAAATCAGTTCTTTCAATAATAGAGTATAGAAATGAACACCAGTTGATTTAAAAAAGATAAGGGAAATACTGTATGCGTGTAAACGTTCATATGGCATACAGCAACAGAAGCATTTCAAGACGTAGAATACTAAATGTTCAGCACTTCACGAAGTTATTCGAAGATGACGTCAGTTTTGCCACTTTGAATTGGTTTTAACATTTTAAGGTTTATATCTCATTCAATGCTGTAGGGTCATGTAAGAAACGGGCCAACCCGGGCTGAGAGGGATGGATCCCAGCAGAAAGACGCAGATTGAACTCATGTCTTCCGCGTGATAGGCTAAGAGTTTAACCATTACAGACGCCGGCTTTGATTTATTTTTTATTTAGTTTTGGTTTAACGCTCCATGCAACTCTGTAAGGTCATTTACGAGGCGGGACCTCCGAATTTTACGTCCATATCCGATAGGACGGGGGTCGGAGCCATTAAAACTCCGAAAAAATCCCGGGGATCCTACCCGGATTCGAACCCGGGACCTTCCCATCTGTAGGCGGGCGCACTACCACTCGGCCATCGACGCCCCCAGACGCCGGTGTATTGGTAGATTCTGAGCTGAAATTCAAATGAATACATGTGTGTATGACTCAATGACCAAGTAGGTTGGAACACAGTGAACGCATTTTGACCTATTGTCCTAAAATACACCATGTCGTTATTTCACGAACGAGGTATTGTTATGAACATAGTATAACACTACATACTCTTTTGGTTGCTTTGACCCTCCTTGCAACACTTAGAAGGTATTTAAGAAGCGGACAGGCGTCTGTGATATATTGGTTAGGTTCTTCACCTATCACGCTGAAGACCCGAGTTCGATTTCCAAGTGGGGACAGCATCTGCATCTTCCTCCTGCCCTGGGATCTCCCCACTCAACCCTGATTGGCCCTGTAAGGCAGAGTCGAAGTAGCCCGTCTCTTAAATGACCGTAGTGTTGTAAGGAACGTAAATCCAAAGAATCATGGAATTAAAAGGAAAAGCAACATTGACTAATGCCTCTCCACGCAGTTAAGTAATAACTGGCGTCTGTGGTGTGATTGTTTTGCCCTTTGCCCTATCACTCAGGAGACTGGAATTCCCCACATTATATGAACATATTATACGTCTCTCTGATGGCATGTTGTGTCATTCTCAGCCCGGGCTCTCCTTGACGGACAGAGTCGAAGTAGCCTGCCTCTAAAATGACCTTACAACTTACAGTGTTACAAGTGTTGTCAAACATAAAACCAATCCCCTGGCCCCTTCCCCCCCCCCCCCACCCATAAACAACAACAACAACAACAACAACAACAAAAGCACTAAAATAAAAAAAAGTACAAAAACAAACAAAACAGAACAGAACAACCATAATGGTATTCCAGACAATATGAATCATGCATATTCATGACGACGATGTCTGACTCATCCTGTCTGGCTAGTGGCTCCTGTTGTCTGAATACGTCAGCTGTGCACAATCAGTAGCCAGGAATCATGGATGACACCTGTGTGGATAGCTTATTGTCAAGTCGGTTGTACTCAAGATTCGCGTACGTTTCTTTTCTTTTATAGTTTCATGCCTCTTTTTGCAACACTGTAAGGTCATTTAAGAGACGAGCTATTTCGACCATGAATAGATTTGCAGTGGTGTGAAAATGAGCCAGGAAAAGGAGAGAGAGGATGGGTGAAGGAGAGAGAGAGAGAGAGAGAGAGAGAGAGAGAGAGAGAGAGAGAGAGAGAGAGAGAGAGAGAGAGATAGAGAGAGA
>JAUKPP010289480.1:0-10254 GCA_032273245.1 Phyllaplysia taylori
TATTTATGCAAGATATGGAGGTCCAAAGTTGCCTCTTAAGCGATTTTGCTATTTGTCTTAAAATGTGCAAATTTCACATATTCACAAAATTTCTTAAAACTAATGCACAGTCGATATTTTGGTATCATTGTAATCAGAAAACAAAATACTTTCCAATTCTAAAGTTGTTTTTTGGATAGAACGAACATAAAAAATCGGTTTGGAGTACCTGATTAAATGTGTACATAGGCCATGTCCTTTCAAAACAATAAGCTAATTTCTCTACAACATTACACATAACTGATTATAAATCTATGAAAGCTGTCCCTAACCCTAAAAAAAAGGCACCTCCTCTAGAAAAAACAGTGTCTTCCTGTACTAGAGGGAGCAAAACTGCTACCTCAATACACTGCATAAAATAACCCTAGATTTTTCCAACTGGAGTATCAGGTTAGGGAATGACTATTTTTAATGTAATACCTTCTTCTCTCGTCTGCAGATGATGCTCCCTCCGATGTTACTGATTCAAGCCTTTGAAACACTTTCTCTTTCATTTCCCGAACTAGTGGAGGAGATGGACAAACAACATTTCCTAAGTTGCAAGGTCATTAGTGTAACCGACACGTTCAATTGAAATTACCTTCTCCAGAGAGTATAGATATAGAGAGTGGAAACTGGAAAAAGAAGCTCCATGACAACCATGCTGAGGCAAGTAAGAATATCAGAAAGAGTTAGAAAACTCTAAGCAAAATAAATCAGCCACTCTGCGTTTGCAAACTATAAAAGATGATGCGAAGGAGCCATAGCATGCTTCTGTTTTGTACTATTTTGCCAGAGTGTTGACATTGACAATGGGATGAAAATACTACCCCATAGCATTAGACTGTTTCACACTATGGAAGGTAAGTTACCCCTCTCTTCATTACCTATACTCTCTGCCTTTTCCTTATTGCTATGGCTTTCATTTAGTTAAAATATTCTTCTCACCTTTGGAGATTGCTATAATGCTGTATAGAATCATCTATGCAACTTATTCAATAAGAATAAATCCTTTGAAGGATTAATCTTAACAAAAATAATGACGACTGCGCTCACCATAAAAATGCTGGCAATTTACTTTAGCAAAAGCTGTTAATGAAGGACAATTATCAAGGTTGAACTTTGGTATGAAGAGTTTCATTGAGGAATTGTCCTTGACACACTTTAAATATTCTGTGTCATATCCAGCAAGTAGCCTATGAGACCACTGGATCAAACTCGGTGAATCATTTCACAAACTCCTGTGGTATAGAGCTCGGTTGTTATGGCTTTTAAGGTTGTGAAGTTTACTTGAAGGAAGAATGATGAATTTAAGTCACTGATCGGCAACAAAAACAGTAAATCCAAAAAGTATTGTAAAAAAAAAATTCTATCCCTTACTCTCTGGGTCTTCCTCAACTTCTCCATCTTCCTCCGTCTCTGCTGCTTCCTGTTCTTTGTGGAAAAACTCCTGCAGGAAGTGGGCAAATGCTCCTTCGTAGGACATGAGCTCCTCATATGATCCCTCCTCGGATATCTGTCCATTGTTCATGACGAGGATATGATCCACCATTGGTAACCAGTGAATGCCATGGGTGACCAGGATTCTTGTCTGTTTTTAACAAAAACAAATACTAGTAATATAAGATAGAAACACAAACTTACAACATGTACAAACTGACAATAGTACACTAAGCAACCTCTTCATAAGTTATAAGTGCAAATACAGTGAGTGGGGCATCTTCCTGATGTCAGTTATTGTAAAGCTTATTACACATTGGCAAATCCAGGAAGTTTTAGGTGTTTCACAACATAAGATCGACAAAATATACTAATAAAAACAAACTTGGACAATTTGATGTAAAAAGAAATGTTTCCTATTTGGGCGTTATAGGCTACTATCTTTCTAGGTTCACACTGAAAGCTTCTCCCAAAGTGGACATGCCAGTATGACTGACATCAATCTTTAACCCACAAAAAGTAATTGTGGACGGCTGTCTCTACCAGTTTGAGGAAAGGACCCCAGAGCTTCTCTCTCATTGCAGATCCCCTGGGAATGATACTGGATTCTGACACTGACATTGTTGTGAAGAATGTGATCTCGGGTCTATGCGCCAGAGTGCTTCAGTCTCCATACCTTGAGATTAATGCTCCAGATTTGGAGAGCAGAAGAGGTATAGGCACAACTCCAAGCTCTAGCCAAAGTGCAAAGTAGGTTAAATCATCTCTGTCATGACATTACTATTATAACTCTTAGGTCAGGGTAGCTTTAATTATAGGCTGGACTATATCTTCACTAGGCACAGCTGCGGAGGGGGAGATGAAGAATGCACCAACCTTGCCCTGCAGCAGCCCCTTGTTTCCGATAACCTCATTGAAGATGTGCTTCCCTACATGAGAATCCACAGCACTGAGAGGATCATCCAGGAGGAAGGTGTCTGCATTGCTGTACACAGCTCGGGCTAGCGAGACTCTCTGCTTTTGTCCACCAGAGAGATTGATACCCTGATAGGGAAATGAAAAAGGCGTGAACAAGTATATCTTTTGGCACAGTTCATCAATTTATGGCATATGAGTGCTATTTGATACAACATTCTTTTTTTTGGCTTTCACTCTGAAGTCAAAAAGCATAAAATAGTTTAGAAAGCTATCAATTTTGAATTACTAACAAAAAGCATCCAACTATTTACCAATGATATCATAAACAAGCAATGATTCGTCTTTAAGACAATATGAAAAATCAGTACAAGTGAATCAGTGTAGAAAAGTCAAACTGCACAACACTATCTACAAGCACCACTGGGACTTGACAAAAGTGTTTGAAAATAGTTCAGGTAACAATCCTCCGCCACCAATATATTGACATAAGTAATACCCTCTTCAAAATATCCCTGTCACATATTTTATTGCATAAAGTCAGAAGGTAAGAGTTCAAATCCATGTGGTGTCAGCAGTCTGGTGGGCAGGCTGCGGGACTCTAAATTGAGAGGGTGAGGGATCCCACCTTGGGTCCCTATGCTGTGTCCTTGGGAAAGGCACTTTGCACAAATTTTCCCCACTTCATACAGCTGTAGATGAGTACCCAGCTATAGACAGCAAAAGATCTTGTCCGTATGTTAGTGTTTGAGGCCTTGTAAAATAGCAGCTTGAAATGTATGCTCCGCAGGAAGTTGAGAGGGTATCTGAATAACTTTGGTCTGCTTGGGTATTAATGATTGTAAAGAGCATAGAGTCAGTTTTCCTACAGAAATATGCGCTATCTAAATACAATCCATGATCATTATTACAAGCATATTAATGACTGCTGTATCTGCCTTACTTTTTCTCCAATTTCTGTGGAGTCTCCAGCAGGCAATATCTCAAAGTCCGGCCGCAGTGCACATGCATCAATGACACTTCTGTATTGACTTGAGGAATGGGTATGGCCAAATAGAATGTTGTCCTTCACTGTAGCATTCTGGATCCATGCCTCTTGTGGCACATAGGCAATGCTGTTCTGAAATTTGTAAGATCAGTGTCACCAAAAAATGATACATAATAACTATCTAAATTATGTACGCACAACAGGATTCCATGATAAAGATTAGGTCATAAAGGACATCAATCATGCACGATATGATTCTATGACAAGTACAGAATGAGTGTCCTCATTTACATTGAAGTACATTGTGTAACAATGCCTTAGATAGATGAAAGATAATCTTTCTTAAAATATCATACACCTTACTACCTGCTCCACTTGTATCAACGCTACTAAATTCTTAAAAAATCAGAACATGAATGTGTTATTGCGTAGGAAGAATGCAATAAATAAAGGCAGCTCAACAATGTCATGGCCTTTTTTTTATTTGATATGCAGGTCCTCCAGTTCTGTTACCAATCTTCAACAGGGATGCAATTAAAACTCCGTAAATATAGGAATAAACCAACAAGAATTCAAACTTATCACAGCTGCTCTGAAAGCTACACTGAAAAACAACTGAGGTACAAAGGAAATCTCATTTAATGTTATACTTTCTCAAGTCTCTATAAAGGATGCTTACAATGCATAGACTTTTGCAAGTCTTCATGAAGGAAATCTCAGAAAATTCAAAATTTTCTCATGTCTCTACATCAGTAAGTGCTTAAATGTTATGTTTCCTTCTCAAACTTTTTTCTATATGTGATACCCATACAACACAGGCAATTGATGATTTATATGTTTACTATACACTCTATTTTGAGATGCTACAGCAATGCATTACCTTGATAGTGACTCTGCCTTCCACTTTCCTCATTTCCCCCAGCATGGCAGAGAGCAGTGAAGATTTTCCAGAGCCAACAGTTCCCACAATAGCCACAAGCCGACCTTCAGGAACTTTTACATTGATGCTGATGATAATGAAACAAATGAACTCCAATTACTTTCACGAGACGAGAGGAGACAAGATAAAATAAGATAAGATAAGATAAGATAAGATAAGATAAGATAAGATAAATTATACTTTATTGACTCACAAGGAAAATTTGGATGGGTTTACCAAACAAAGCACTGACATCGGAATGTACGGGGTACACATTACAATAACTCAAAAGATTCATAACCCTCACAACATACATCTCACCCCCTACATTTGAACTTGCTCTCTCACTCAGTCTCTCTCACTGTCTCTCACCTTTTCTCTTTGCTCTATCTCTCTCTCTCTCTCTCCCCCTCTCTCTCTCTCTCTCTCTTGTGTTCACAGTTGGCTACAAGTGTATGTATGTATAGCCTACGTGTATGAATGTGTGTGTGTTGCAATTTGTGTGTGAGTTTCAGCCTACTGTTTTCACATCTGTTCAAAATTGGATCATTAAAAGGCTATCATTTTATCTTATATTATGAGTCTACAAATTCTATTAGTCATTCATAATACAAGCCATAATCAGTATACACATGATGTCAAATCATTACCCCCTCAGCGCTGGCAAGGGTCTATCCCTGTCCCATGTGAACGTTCCATTTTCTACCTTCACAGCAGCATCTGATGAGACAAAAAAAGGATTGAGGTAGGAAGTTTACCTTCAGGTAGCTGACAAAGCATAATAAGAGGGTTGAGATACTGGCCGTAAATACACTGATTCAGAGAATAAAAATCCTAACACTTTTGCTGTGACATCAAAACTAGTATCAAGACTAAGAATCCAGTTTCAGATTTCAGCCTCCTTTATTTGCATCATCAACATTCTTGGAGATAATTTAAAAGACTTTGCCACAAAATGTTCTAAAATGACTTTGATCGTTTGGTTTGGTTAAATCCCAGCAGAAAAACGCAGAAGATTAATGGATACAGCAACAGTGTAGGCTACTCATGGTATTTCATGTAATGTATGGTAAGATTACTTAGGAGGTTACCTGAATTTGGATCTCTCCTGACCACATCTGGTTTCAAGTCCTCACTTCTCAAGAATTTGTTTACCCTGCCGATTGATACACCTGCCTGTATCATATACAAGAGATACAAAAAAGATAGTAAATTTCACAGAGAAAATTCCCTCTTATTTAGGTCAGGTGAAAAAAAAACTGGCACTGGACATACTGAGTTATTTAGGCCTATAGCTACATCATACCATAAAAGGACCTTTGCAGCCCTAAAAGCAGAATTCTTTCTTTAAGCTAGCTTTATTCCTTGCAAACTAAACAATGTTCCAAGTAAACAGGCCACAAAACAAACGGTAAAAAAAAAATCAATGTCAAAGTCCTTTTGCAATCAAGTATTAAAATCTTTGTTCTGAATTGTAAGTACAAACTGTAGCTATAACTATTAAGATCCCCTGAGCAGATTATAGCCAGAAGAAGAACACTGTACCTGAATAAGAAAAGGTATAATCATGGGAAGGAATGTCATGGGTTGGTTGAGGATGGCAAAAAGAGAGAAGGACACAAACGCCGTGGACGGATCCAGGTAGCCAGTGTCTGACAGAGCGATGTATGTCCCAAAGGAAGCAAGTTGGACCTGTGCAACACAAAAAAAGAAATTCATTACAATAAAATATATCAATGACATACTTCAGAGTCACACAAAACATTCTCTAATTTAGTTATGTAGTGGCTCGTGGATTTTTTTTTCATTTACACACACAGAACATGTGATTGCATATAACTAAAATAGCAGTTTACATCTGTCAGAATTTATTTTCTTAAATCAAGTGTGACTGTATTTTGTGGGATAAAAATGATGCATCTGCAGAATTCCAGCTCAGATACTTTTTGTTAGGTTGATATGTGCAAAGATCATAAAAGAGTAAAGACCCCACACTTAGGGAAAATTGTGTCCCGGAAATGAGTGGTGCCACCAAGCATCGGATAACCTTATCAGCTGATCGAAGTGTAAACAAACGCAGCGAAATGGACGCCACTTGGAGCGCTGTGTGCACTGTGGGACACTTTTTCTACTAGATGGAGAAAAGAGTGCCACTTATTTACATCAAAACGTTACCCGCCATTTGGAGGCGTCACTCATTTCCAGGGCGCAATTTTTAGCAATCGGAAGAGAAGAGTGTTCCATCTTATTCCCTGTACAGTCTTTGATATGTGTCCACAAATGATATAATTAACTGCAGCTTTCCCAAATTTGAATCACAAAAGAAAAGTTTAAGACAAATTTGTATCCTCAACACACTAAATGATCTATGTAACTTGTACAACCATGATACTTACAATATATGGAGCACAAGTCCACACAAACATCGTGATAGCCACCAAGTAAGCTGTCCTCTTCAAAGTTGTCAACTCCTCATTCCTGATGTCTGTGATCTTTTGCTGGAATGACTTTTCCCAAGCATAAAGCTTCAGTACCTGGTAGGAAAGGATTGAGTTTCACTTACAGTGTCTTGCAGTTTTCAGAATGCAACAAATTAATCTGTCTTGGATGAGAAAGGTATTTTGATTTTGTGGCTCCACGTTGCTTCAAAGTCATTTGGGGAGGTGGGACATCCAACCTTTATGTCCAACTCTCACAGGATGGCATCAGAAGTCATGAAACCCCTTCAACAACCCAAGCTACAGACTGACCGTCTTAACCAAGGTTTGAATCAGGGTCATGTGCTCCACAAGAAGAAATTATGGGTCAAAACTTCTACACAAAGAATATGTCATTACTGCTATTTGTTGAGACTCAGTATGGCAAAAATCTTGTTTCCTTTTATTTGGAAATAGATAAATATAAATGCTTGTTTCAAGTATCTTAACATCATTCTCAACCATTTCATTCCTTTTCTTCTATGAAATCACTTGGAAAAGATTTCACAATCACTTCGAAATGTCACACTGACACTTTTCAAAAGAAGTTTAAACAACTTGCCAACTTTAAAATGGAATGGATTTGAGCACAGGTGGGCAAAAGATCACATGGAAAGTTTCTAAACTATAATTTCAACAGCCTATCTTCAGTCCAAAGAAGTTCATTCATAGTATTGGTTTTACTTTTACTCGAATAAAAATTGCATCTATAGTCTGATTTTATTTACTTCAATTGCATAACAAAAACTTCATTCATAACCATGATCTTACCTTCATTCCATTAAGAACTTCATTCATAATCTTTATCTTATCTACATTCAAACAAAACTACATCACTATTTTTATCTTACCATTATTCCTTTACAACCTTAATCATCTTGACCTTACCTTCATTCCATTAAGAACTTCATTCATAATCTTGATCCTCTTATCTTTTGTCTTCATCTGCAGCATTTGATAACCTCTCTGCTTGTAGGCAGCCCAAGCATTGACTGGCATCAGCAATATCAGCACCCCCAGACCAGCCATAGAGGCCGGGCCTAGAGTGCCCCACAGCATGTACATGGCTATGACAATCATCAGAGGCATCGACCACGCCATGTAGATGTAGCCTGAGGAATATTAGATAGTGCAGAATTATAATATGTTCATGTCGGAGTAAAAACTGTGAGAGGATGATGCCTAATAAAACTCATTTGTGCCTATGTTGAATAAGGTGTATCTTTCTCAAGCGAGCGGAGCAGACAAAGAAAGAGGATGTTCTGAATCACATGTAACCGCAAGGAACAAAGTATATAAAAAGGTTGTAATAAATTATACAATTTACAAAATACAAAATTAAGTGATATATTTTGTAGTGAGGAAAGGCCAGTGTCAGTAATGTTCTTATTTGAGTCTGTTTTCTGCTTCTATATCAATCTGTCAACACCATCTTAAACTTCCTCTGATCGGTAATATAGCCTTTGATACTTAAGCACAATTTAAAATTGTAACTAGAATCAGTGTGCAGTACATAGCCTTGAACATTATTTACTCTCCCACACTTTGGGGGGGAGGGGGGGGGGACTGACAGGTTTGATATTTTTCCCCTTTACTTACCTGTGGCATCCTGTATTCTTTGACAATCAACTGACATGAGGTTCACAATTTCACCAACTGTTGATTCTTTCTTTGCCTCATTACTGATGGTCAAGGACTGTAGGCAAAAGAAAAGATGCCCAGATACATAGTGAAAGCTTGGTCTCAGAGAAATACTTGTATGTATCTTGTAAAATTGCTGTTATAGAAAATACCTGATATCTTGGTGTAATAAAAGAATCACCCTTTTCTAGTAGCATGAACAAGTTCCAAGAGGAAACTTCGGTAATAGCCATTCCATGTAGAATGTTGGAAAATATGTTCCTTACACAATTTCCAACAGAATGATTGGTTTGTTTTCCATATCATTTTTAACTAAATAGGAATGGAAAACTTTAGATGTTCAACAATCCTTCCTTTCAGTTTGCAATTTTTACTATCAGCACTTCATAGATTCTTAGCTGAAAGTAAATTAAAGGCAACCGACAAAAGAACCAATGAATAATTTTACAATAGCATGACACCTGCTTTCTATATCAACAAAGCTAAATATGATTGGAAGACTTTGGAAATCGTCAACATACGTTTGTATCTTTCCTTTCGGTTCAATTTTTTTATTATCAGCACTGCATATATTCTTAGCTTAAATTGGAAATTGAAAGGCAAACGACAAAAGAACCAATGAATCATGGTATACATATACCACAAGACTGACAATAAATACAGACAGTAGGCTACATGGTATGTGACAGAACTTTTTCTGTTGTTTGGGGTCACTGATGGTCAGGTCTTGCTTACCTTTTTGTATACAGAAGCTATCACTGCATTCTTGATGCGCATTCCAAGAGTCATGCTGACATGAAAATGGTACTGGTAGATGCAGGTTTTCAACATTGCAACCAGGAAGAATGAGAAAGCAAGTACATAACCCTTCCACTCCTGTTGTGACTTGCGGTTTTGTGTGTACGAGATCAACTCACTGAAACAAAAATGCTAGATGAGTACTGGCGCAAAAACAATTATACACAAAGAAGGATATTATTACAGAACAAAACAAAGGCTATCATTTTAAACTCTTAACTTCTGTACAAATTACCTACAAAAATAAATATGAAACTTTGATGGGCTACTATATCAGTAACAGAAGATAGGATATCTGATGTATTGAATGGGATCTATAGGAGCTTCAGGTCAAATAATTTTTTGTAAAATGACACATAAAATTTGGTTAGTATATTTTCCTTTCAAACATGTTCTAATAAATGTCATCGGCCTAGATCCATAAAAGTTCCTTTCCTAGCCTTCCTTTCCCTCTCCTGCTGTGGACTGTAGACTTTGAGAATGCTACGAGGTAAAGAATAAAAATATAAAATGTTAAATACTTCAATCAAACAAGTAAGCTTCAGATGTACATAGAACAAGTACTCACTTGATCAACAATGGTGTGACAAATGTGAGCAAATCTGACACCAGTTTTAGAACCTGTAATAAGAAAATGGCAACAATAGGCTACTATGTTGATATGGAACATTTCCTTTGATGAGTAGTTAGTTGGAATAATATTGGCCTTTCATTTCTATTGGATATCATTGTTTCCACTTGCTATTATTATAATCATATTAATGGCTATAAGTATGATATGTGGAAAGTAACATGAACTGTGCATAAAATTGAATGATGAATCTCATATTAGGAGCATTCAAACCAATCATTCTGGTACATATGAGCAATTGCCAAAAGGTGAGACCCACTTGGGGGACTTGAGGGTGTTTTTTTCTTTCTTTGCCAATTTGATCAATTTTTATTTTAGTCATAGATCAATATCTAATACTCATTTCCCTAAAGGAGATGCACGGTTTGGCAGATATGAGTGCGTTCCTTGAGGGACCCTCACATTTCTTGTACATAACAGTGATGAC
>JAUKPP010289491.1:0-10254 GCA_032273245.1 Phyllaplysia taylori
CAAGTTTTCTTTTGTCTTTTGATGTTATGCTTCCACCCCAGCATGTAATGCCAAAAGTAATGATACTTTGAATGGTACCTATGACTAAGCTAACATGGTTTTGCAAAGGGCTTAAAATAAAAAGCAAACCAAGCTGAACAGATAGTTTCTCAAGTGTATGGGGTCAACCATACCATCGTCCTAACCGTTGGTTTCAACTCAATGCAAAACTGGAGCGCAAAACCGACGCATGATAGTGACAGTTTAGGCTACACACCATCCGCACTGCGTGAGATTATTTGAAAATTCCCGAACTGGGTGCCAAGAACTTCGAGAACGCCTATGAGATTTAAAGAATGAAATCGATTAAATACAATGTATGCCTTCAATCGTGTTATCTGCGTGGGAGCAGTTTGAAATTCTTTTAAACACGTAAACGTCGGCCTATTTTTCTGATCAACTATCTTCAAGTCCCATTTGCATTGTACAGAAATTAAAGGCATCATCTACGTCATCTTGCGTGTGTTAAGCTATTAAACCAAAAACAAAATAAAGTAAAAATAAAAAACACTCGACTTTACTGTCCACACTAGCGAATTCTGGGGTTCGTAAGAGTCGAAGTCGGCCGTCTCTTAAAAGATTACCTTATAATTTTGCAAGGGACTTTAAATTAAAACAACAAATAAGCGGTTCGTTCCGAACTGACGGTTTGGAACGAAGGCATGGATGACTCCTACAACTAAATGTTTTTCATGCGTGTTGACAGTTCGAAGCCGGCACATGGGCCTACCGGTACCAGTGCTTATCGACCATTCCGGAGGCGAGCTGTTCACTGTCACCTTCCCACTCCGGAATAGTGAAGAGAAACAACATAGACCACGTCCAGGGCTATCAGAAATCAACCTCTGCCACGATCTTAATCGTGACCATTAAAAATATAAATTATGCAAAGACATGAACGCAACTAAACCGTGCTCCTTATTTTCATCTTTGGACGTCTATGATCTGTCAAATATCTCATGCTCTCCTGAAGCGGTCCCTGTTTCCATCTTTGGACGTCTATGGTGTAAGTGAAATATCTCATGCTCCCTTGAAGTGGCGCTTGTTTCCATCTTTGGACGTCTATGATTAAGTCAAATGTCTCATGCTCCCCTGCAGCTTTTTCAAACGATAGATGCGACCCCTGTGTAAGGGTCCAAGAATAGAATAGACCCTCCCTCGTGTTGTTGATTTTGGATTCATGTCCTTTGTTACACTGTAGTAAGATCAATCTTAGAGGCGGGTTGCTTCGACCTTGTCTGTCAAGGTAGACCCACCGGCGCCGTGGTGTAATGGTTAGGCGCTTCGCCTATCACGCAGAGGACGTGAGATCGAGGCCCGCGTGGGGCAGATTGTTTGATCGAGTATATCTCCGTTTTTCTGCTGGGACAATGTCCCTCTCGGCCCGGCAGGGTCGAAGTCGCCCGTCCCTTAAATGACCTTATAGTGTTGCAAGGGACGTTAAGCCCAAACCAAACCAAAGCAAAGGTAGACCCTGGCAGAGACGGACACAACGTCCCAGCATAGATACGGAGATGCTCGTCCAAAGTGGAGATCAAACTTCCGTCATCTACATGATAGGCAAAGAGCCTAACCATTAAAGCACAGACATCGGTACCCTCCTCTTTGCTCTTGACGTTTCAGATAAGCTGCAGGAGAGGCTAGGTTCAATATGAACTATACTGACTGGCACCAAAGATTGTAAAGGCTGGCCCTATGTAGTCTGGAAATAGCATGTTGCTTATTAATCCTATACCTGTACTATAATAAATTTGGAAATACAAAGTACATGTTACAGACTCTGACAAGCAATTGTGCTGTATCTCACCGATGTCTGTTATTTCAGGAAAGTTCAGAGACAGATATGTTCGCCTCCTCACGTACATTTTCGCTTGGTATAGTTGCAATTTATTGCCAATAACACATGAATTTGATGTTTTCATGAAGCCCATGCATTATACTGTAAATGTATCAAATTTACAAAATTACTCCCTCCCAGGATAAAGATTTCTAGACCACATTGAGACTTGCAAGCCTTTAAATCCAGTCAGTATTCATGTACATGTATTGCGAAACGTCCATTTCCAGAGCTGCATCACCAGGTTACTCTGACTTTAGTAACATGAAATACCATCTAAGACAACAACAGTAGTTTGGAACCTAAATCTCTTCACAAACCCAAGAACCAAAACATACACACATTATAAGTTTTAAAAAATTAACACAAAGTCAAGGCTGTTTTATGAAATGTTACAATTAAAGATTTAATCAACGATACATGAAAAAATATTTATTTCATTCTCTTACATCATAACATGTAACTTCCCTTCTCAAACATTGCAGAAAAAAATAAAGTTTTAAAATCAACCATCTAGGAATATTGGGTTCTCTGATGAAAGCTTCCAGATCTTTTGTTTAAAATTTTAAGTACAGTGTACTGGTGTTATTTACTTACAAGAGACTAGGCAATGAGAAAGGTGTAAATGATAAGGTAGACCAAATAGAGAATTCAACAGAGAGATCTAACAAATGCATGTACATGTACCACCAACATCTCGATTCGATCACCTTTACAAAGCCTTGATGATGATTCAGGGTTTTGCATCCAGAATTTTGCTCGTTGCTATGTTTTGAAAGTCATACAACTTTGCAACATGCAGGAAAACCCTCTACAAAAACAATCGAATGGCAATGATATTGTGAAATGGGAATGTGAATATCTACTGTAATAATTGATTGTAGATGGGTGCTAGGCCTATATATGATATTGGTCTAAACAAATAATTGGTTGTCTGCAGTACAATCCCGCTATAACTGCATGAACCCCAGAATTTAGCATAGCCCAACACATACACATGTCTAAAACCATGCTAAAGAAAAGCCCTTTCTACAAAACAGAAGGCTGCAACAAATACTTTTCTATCACCAGAGGAGATACGTTGTAGCCGGATTGTACTGTAACTACACATACATGTACATTTGGTGCTCACATCTAGAAAGTTTGTACATCATTTGATGATTGTTTCATTCCCACTGAAGACATTCATCAAGAAAGAATTATGAGTGTAATGAAATCAATCTATAGCACTGCATCATGCACTTTAAAACAGCAAGGCTTGCACATGCATTTAGTAGTGTCTGTCATATTGCTCTGATATTTTAGTCTAACAACTGTGAAAGGTCTCAAAGTTGTGAAAACAGATTGAAAGACAGAATTCTTCAAATTCACCTTGATAAAGAACAAATTTCTGAAAAGAAAAAAAATCTTGATTAATGTATTTTACACCTATGTCTCCTTATATCTACTTGATCTCTTATACAATATTGAGACTATGAGGGCAAAGAGAAGATTTTCAACTTGAACCTCAATGGTCTCAGGAAAACGAAAACACAACAATATTGTAATAGCCGTTATGAGCATTCAATTCGAGAAAACTTGAGCCTTCACCAAAAGGATTTCTATGACTTAACATTATAGAAATCAACCCAGTAGGCTAACATTGGACTGCTAACAGAGAATCTGATATTATGGACATGTAGAGCCTATCGGCTATTATATAAAGAAAAGAAAATATTTCAGCAATAGAACAATGAAAACAGAAATGGAAACTTAATAGCTCAAGCTTTTTTTTCTCCAACTGAGCTCTCTTTGGGTTTATCCAATTCAAATCACATTTTACACGAATGCTGTAGGAGGTTAATGGAAAAATTACCACAGATCCACAGATAACCATTAATAACAGTAGGGCATGTTGCATGCAAAAAACTAAATAATAAACAAGTAAAATACATGGCTTTGTATTTTAGAATTGTTAACAAAGAATAATTAAATTGCTGACTCTGCAAAAAAACTCAAACAAACCAAGTCATATTTTTTCTGTCTGGGGAATGATTGCAATAGGGAGTTAAAACTCTCTCCTCAATTTTTCAAGTTCTGGAAACAATAATAAATTTCCTTCAATGTACCTTCCTGCTACTTCAACATGAAAATATGTATTTCCTAAAACATTTCTACTTATATAGCATATATCAGCTCATTTTGTGAAAAGAGTGACATAAGTTTTTCCATGTCAACCATATCTGAGTCAAAACATCATGTTATGCTACCACAAATTTAATTTAAATTCTGAAAACTACTCCAAGTAATATACAGATATATACATAGAAGAGTTAAGAAATTTGAGTACGCACTCCATTTCCGTGGGTTGAAACCAATACTGGTTGACAAATTAAAATATATATAAGAACACAAAAAGTGATGCTAGCAAACAATAAATCAAAGTGTCAAAAGCTTAGCTCACAGTTATCATTACATAATAATATGCTTTCATTCATGAAAGAAAAAATATGACATGTGAAAAGGAATAGGACAGATTATACGTATCATCGTACTGTCTTTCACTCTCAGGATTTCACTAAATTTGAATATCTCTGAATGGGGAATGGATACTCTCTTCATAAGTAATTTTAACACACTTCCGTTAAGGACTGCTTGTCAAAAAGCAGGCAATGTCTTTATTTCTGTTCACCCTGTTTCAATTTTTTATGTAGAGCAGACAATCATGTCTAGATCAGGTGGGTGCATCGTGTATATACTAAGTCATGTATGGTTATTATCAATCAAGTTAGAATTAAAGAATGCAAAGCCAAAGTATAGTCAGTTCTGTTCATGTTGGACTCGTTTGAGTTGATTTTTGAATTTTTTTTATAAGTTTATCATTTTTTCAAGTCCCAGAACCTCTCCAACAACAGCATCCACTCATCCTTAGTTGAACGTAATTTTCTGGTGGCTGAACAAGCTTTGCTGATGATTTTAACCACACTAAGACTTCAAAATATCAGTAGATATCTATAATACCAGTAGCAAAGGATAAAAGCTGTACTACTGTAAGGCAGCACAGTACTGACAAACAGATTTAATGCAGCATTTGATTTTACTTGTGTGGTCCACAAATCGATCACACTGTTTCAAGTCATTTAAAGCATGTCATGTATAGCTTCTGTAAACATTTTTGTAGCTTTGAAATCTTGGACGTCCTACCCATATAAGTCCTTAACAAACAACACCAAGTCAGGGATTACTCTTTCTAATCTAATGACTTTAGCATGCAAGGAAAAAATACTATTCTTAATGTAACATGCAGATAATAGTAATTTTTCCTTAATGCATAGATTTCTTGTAGATTCTTTCTTGAAAATATCATTTCACAATTTTATTTCCATACAGACAACAGCAAATCACACTTCGAAAGAATACCAATCAAAAGAAATCCCATTGAGCTTAGAAATCAACAACCAACAAAATTATCAAAGTCTACTGCAATAGAAAAATTATTATGGGGACTGCAGAGGTGCAGTTTTTATTAAGTCCAGATATTATGCTAACAAATGTTGACCCCATACATTAGAAATAAAAGTATGATGCAACGCTTTATTTCCGAGAGCACAAACTACATGTGTTTGACTCCATGAAATCAGGCACTCGTCCAAATGAAGGGTTTGGAGATACGTGTACTTTTCGGACTGTTGGGCAATTTTTACCAAAATTTGATTTTATTGCCTCATCAGCTCATTTATCTATTTGAAAAACATTTTTCAAGATAAATAATAGGTAATTAAAAGCATTTAAAACATTTTAAAGCATATAGGCTAAAACAGCTGAGGCTGGCGCCTCTATAAATAACCCACTCCTTACTACTACTAATAGCAAAAATGAAAGAATTTGAAAATTACAACACCTAGACCGCTACTTCCTTTCTGGCAACGTATTATCTCAACTTTTATAAATGACATCATCTTCACTGCTTTTCAAGATGGAACAAGAACTTTTCCCCAAAGACAAAAAAATTAATAAGCTTTAATATGGTACAGATAACTCTGTATGTTACAAAAGTGATGAGCACCGAATTTCATTTCCTTTAAACACGCAAATGTTATCAGTCGTGGACTCAATCACCACTTCATGCATACTTCAAGTGCTTGTCAAAAGTGAGTCTCCTGGCTTATCTGCATCTGGAGCTGGGAGTTAGAACTAAGGCCTAGATTTCAGCTATTTTTTCCGTGAACAATAAGCTCCCCTACATTCTTTGTGTCAAGATAGGAATAAAGTTGCCAAAATAAAGTTTGTACCTGAAGCACAGGTACAAATACAAACTCCTCCACCAGCAATAAATATGAAGCCACCAATAGGCACTTTTAAGGTGTGCATGGAAGCAAAATTAAATTTTGGCAGACACTATTATAAAAAAATTGTGATACCCTTTAGACGTCTGTGTCTATGTTAAGTTCTGAATTGTCACAGGGACAGAGACTTTTAACAGTTTGTACACATGAATTCAAATGAATTCATGAGATGTGGTGCTAAGTCTTTTTAAATTATATATGCAAGTTCTGATTGCAAAAAAAAAAGCCCTTTCCTGCATTAATGATAATGAAAGAGCATAACAATTTTGCTGGCTAAAGTGTAAAGTACTGTCTGCAAGTGGCATACCAGTGCAAAAACCTCTTTTCTTTCATACATATGTCTCTTACAAATTCAACTTTTCATCAATGAGAATGGTATCTCCTGAAGGGAGTGACATAGCCCCATTTAAATCATTCTGAAATAAATGTGTATTTCTTTTAAAATATGACCGTTTCAAAGTTGTCCCACAAAACATACAACTAACAGACTATTATTTCATGAATGTTGTATACTATGGGAAACAAAATTTTACCAGCCCAGGCAGGTGTAAAACCTACAACAGTGAAAGGGTTAACAATCAATCTATAATTGCTCTTTCCTAATATAGGCGGCTCAAGTTTGACAAGTAGTTTTGAACAATCATTGGAAGAAAGAGCTGACAATTCAGGTAGATAGCAGATTGAACTGAAGAAAAAAGGTTGCTGGCTGAAATCGACATACAGTAAACAATTCTAATGGAGTCATAATTATTGTTAATTTAAATGCATACTTAAGGGTGAAAATGAGGGTCAATTTGTGTACAGGGTAAAGCAGTTGTTATTTTAAAAAATATTATATTGTTACATGTTGCATTAGTCTCAGAAATATCTTTTCACCTTCGAGGAGGATTAAGGTATCAACTCATTTCCTCATTACTTTTGCTTTCACTTCAAAGAGTATCCTCTTGCAAAATCACCATCTAATGTCTCTGTCAACTTATTAAAACCTGTTTATGGTTCAAAATAATTCATACATAAGGCTACAAGTTTCTGCTACCTCTTCAAACCATATGCTTATGAAAAGATCCGAAAAAGGACCTAAAAAATCACCAGTAGCATAACCTTCCATATACAGGTCTACAAAACATTATGAGCAGCACTCCCTGACAAAATTTTGAGCACCTTAAATAAATCAGCAAATCCGTTTGGAACAATCAGACCTAAAATAAGGATAGCAAAAATAAATGAAACACAAGCAGAATCGACAAATCAAAAGAAATTTTTATTTACATCAGAACATCTTTTTTTTTTACATATATTACACGAGTAGAAAATGACCAACTCTGGCGTAACAATCAATAAACTTCATTTAACTACAAACACATCAAGTATGGTGCGGATCTTATTTGGTAAATTTGCATGACTACAGAGGTGTGGATATTCTCCCAATAGAATATACATTTCAATAAACATTGCTTTGAAAGCAGTCCTGTTGAAAAAGTGCAGCAAGCTGTTCCTACCTGCGTAACCCCCCAAAAAGGCCTTTTAAAAAATAGCCATCAAAGTACAAGATACACTTCGCCACTTTTATCTATCTATGAGAACACAATAAAAAAAATGCTTTCAGAAAATTATTCAAAGCAAGCAAGTAGACATAAAATACAACAATATAATGTTTACTTATGCAAAAAAAAGATGTCCACCAAAAAAGTGCGTAGATTGTACATCAAGATTTATGGAATACGGTTAGGTTTGTAAAAAGAGTACAATCCATGGACCAGAAAAATATGACGATTATCCAAATTTGCATTACTCGTAACAGACATTGCAGTGGACTTCAAAACCTAAGGCAAACCAGGGATGTGCATTATTTTTTTGCAAAATATTTTATCCCTAATTGGATTATTCAGAAATTCAGATAGTAAAGTAAAATGTTCACATCTGAATAACAAACGTCGTTGTAAAGTTTTCATAGCTATGATAGCCAAAAACACGGGCAGTTTCTCTTATTTGAGCTTAATTCCAAGAGATAGTTAATAGATTTTGCAGCTTTTTTGCCTTCTTTATGACCAAGTCCAAATGAGTTTCTTTCTTGTGTTTCAAATGTTCACTTAGAGGTCAGGAATTGAATGATCCATCAGTTTCTTCACGATGCTTGATCCCATGCTGCAAAAAGACAAATAAAAGAAGATTCACTCAAAATGTCCAGAATATAACATAATACTACAACCGGCTCAATTATCTAAATATCATTATGTTCACCAAAGGGTTATTATATAACCATGGGAGACATACTAATTATTGCATTAACTTTTTTCATTAAATAGTTGTCAATACTATTGCTGCCAAATATTTACATTTTACAGAGAAAAAACATTTTCAAATGCAATGAAAAACACATCTAGCAGAGTACAACACATTATGCTTGTTTGAAAAGTTAACACAAAACCACTTGGTGTCCCTCCAAATCACTAGGTAAATCAGTTGACATTTATACATGTACATGTTTTTATTATATTACTTCAAATTGGTTTATCAATAATTGTCACTTATAGCTTTGTGCCCCTTGAAACACTGTCAGGTCATATAAGACGCAGACTACTTCAATCCTGCTTTCAGGGCCAACTGGCATGCAAAATTCCAGAAAACATACAGACATATTCAATTTGTTAAAATGGTCCTTGGTGGCCCCTCGGTTTCCTTCCTCTGCGTGATAGGCAAAGAGTCTAACCATTACACTTTAAAGCACAGACACCAGTCTTAAAATAATTTCTTTCTTTTAAAGGAAAGGCATCCAAAACTAGTTACATACACTGCCAAACTACAAACTGTAATTCAAAATGGTGGTAAACAAAATTAAACATTTGTATTTGCAACGTCACACATACTTACTTAGGGAAAAGTTCTGGGATTTATTTATTTTTTTAACTTGAAAAGCTAAAAAAAAAACTTCTTACATCCATTATATATTTGACAACTTTGAAACACATGTGTCACTTTCCCCATAAAACTACGATAGCTACACAGTTCAAAGTTGGTAGATGCCTGCAAAAAGATAGATAGGTCCTCATGGTGGGCTTCAATTTTTTATTTACTCATTTCCTGAATTTAGAAAAATATATTTCACAAAAAGTTTCCGTCCTCCTTTAGCCTTTACAATAATTCCATTGAGAAACAAAAAAATAGACAAGCGTTCAAGGTGTGTTCCACGAGAGTGTGCCTCGAAACTTTCCGGCACACATTGACATGAACTCTTGCTTGCATGCAGCTTACTATGAGGATTGAGACCCCTATCTTCTTATTAGGGCAGGGATGAGGTCAAATCTGGGATTAGGACCATGCACTATATGAACATGTATTCCTTCTATCTCTATCTCTTCTATTATTACCCGGGCGAAGCAGCTGGTAAATAATATTGGTATGAAAAGATTTAAAAAATGGAAAAGATACTGTTGAAAATCTGGGTTGTCTCCACCCTCTGATGTTTAAGGAACAGCATGAACTCTTGAGAACTTTGTGGTTTTAGTGTGGGTGATACTTATGCAAAATTGGGCTCAGAGACTTGTATCTTTTACCACTTGCTAATATCATTTTTTTAAAAAGAGAGGTTGCGAATATTGAAAGACTAATTCCAGATACAGATGAGAGGCGCTGGTAATTTGCAGCATCACAGGTATACGGACTCATTTACCTTTTCCTGCTTCAATGTTTATCAAAGAGACAAATGTTTATCTGAGAGACATAATTTTTATTGTATAAAAAAGACGCTGCACACCCACCCGAAGAAATCTGTTCAATAACTGATAAAAACATTTCCTTCCCAGTGTAAAGTTCCATCCTTTTCACAAAGTAATAGATATCATTTATGAAACATGAAGATCGTTGTTACTCCAAATACAGCACAACTTACCATTTGACAATGTGGTCGTATATGACACAAGGCATCACTGTGACTGTAACTGTTCTCCCAGACGCATCAATGATCTCACCAACCCCCTTGTCCTAAAAAGAAACAAATCGCTTATTCACTACTTTGTATGTAACAATGACCATCACAAAAAAACTTATTTGTAG
>JAUKPP010289502.1:0-10254 GCA_032273245.1 Phyllaplysia taylori
GATAGATAGATAGATAGATAGATAGATAGATAGATAGATAGATAGATAGATAGATAGATAAATAGATAGATAGATAAGTATTATGAATGACCGAAGCATGATCTTTTAACCTTTGACCTGGCATGTTTTGCCGCCAAAACCAGTGGAGCGGACAGCGTGTCGCGCTCCACAACACACCTTCGATCCTAGCCCTAGATTTTTAACACAATAAAGGCTCACCACAATATTCCCACGGATGTGCTATCTGTCTTGAAAAAGACCTACACGCATAGGAATGTATCCACCCAATTCTAAGTCCTTCGGTATTCTTTTCAGTTCTTCGATATTCTTTTCAGATCTTCACGAGTTCGCAAAGTAAAAATAAAAATGGATACTACTCATTACGATTTTTATTAAAAGCCAGAACACTTCACAGGCACAATTTTCAACATTTTGACGAAGCGGTCATCGGCCTAGTGGACTTATCAGCTGTTTGAAACCAGGCCAGCGGGGGACACAACTATTTACCTGACAAAGACCGCAAGAATTCCAGATAACTACACGTTGGTGTGTTGGGCGAAATAGTGACGAAGGAAGACGGAGTGATAACAACATGGCAGTGGTGCTGGTTTTTGCCAGCCTGCTCTGTTTCTTCCTGCAAGGTATGGTGTGGTTAGGTTACCAGTTTTACGTCCCTTGCAAAACTGAGGTCATGTAAGAGACGGGCTACTTTGACCAGGCCATGCAGGGCCAACCTAGGCTGAGACATGCATTGACAAACAGCAAGTGGAATTACCCTCAAGGGAAAACAAAACCCCACAGTGTTACCAAGAGGCTAAAACAGCCAAAAATGCTGGCGCCATTGTAAACAACTAACTTTAAATTAACTAACTAACCGGGCTGAGAGGGATAAATCCCAGCAGAAATGCGACACCGTCCGCAAGTTTGGTTTGTATTCGATCAGTTTTACGTCCCCTGCAACACTGTAAGGTCATTTAAGAGACGGGCTACTTCGACCCTGCTTGTCAGGGACAACCCGGGCTGAGAAGGAAAAAATCCCAGCATGAAAACACCAGATCGCTCGCGATCGGGGATCGAACCGGGGTATTCCGCATGACAGGCGAAGAGCCTAACCATTACACCACAGCGCCGGTTCGATCGGTTACTTTGGCCAGGTTTTTTACACGTATCTATCGGCGTTTATGGTGTAGTGGTAAGCCATGACGCAGAGAGTTTGAGTTCCATTCCCACGTGGGGACGTCAATTTGCATATTTCTGCTGGGGTCTGTCCCTCTCAGCCCTGGTTGGTTCTGATAAGCTGGGTCGAAGTAACCCGTCTCTAACATGAATTTACAATGTCACAAGGCACGTAAAGCCAAAAAAAAAAAAAAAAAAAGAAAAGAAAAACTCCTAAAAAAAAAAAAAAAAAAATACAAGTCACTTTCTAATGTGAAGTGTTTGGAACATGTCACTTAGGGTAAGGAAAAGGTTTGGCGTACTTATATCTGTAGTCAAAGGCGATGGTCCGAAGAAAATCTTGAAATCATCAATAAAAGATATAGTAAGGACAATCATAGAGGAACAGTTTAGTGATACATAACACATGTTCTCGTTTTCTCCCTGTTAATTTCCATTAGGCCGTGCGTCCATTGACATGTTTTGTCAGTTGCAGGCCAGGCTCATCTATATATGATATATACATATGAGCCTTGCCCGCAACTGACAAAACAGGCCAGTGGACGCTCCGTCTTAGTATTGACACCAAGCATATTTGTGTGAAGATACTTTAATCACGATAATATTTGTAGAGGGTTGTGACAATGCAATTAACTCGTTCTTCCGGTACTACCGCAAGTCAAGGTGATGTTAAAGAATGTAGTCAATTCACTCAACTATTCGTTCTTTTTCCTTTTTAAACTTTTGTTGTTCAGAATAAAGTCTTCATTTTGAAATTTTCTGACGCCAATTCGTAAAACTACCGATACCCGAGGTTCTGGTATAATTGCATAACTCCCTTTCACTACTTCGTACGTTTTTTTTTATATATTCTTTTTTTCCTCCCTATTTCTTTCCCTGTCTTTTCTTTCTCCCATATTTCTTTTTCTTTCTTATTTACAAATTTATTTACTTGAGTTTGCCATTTGATTTTGAAACTGCTGTTTAGCCTACTTGATTAAAGTAAATAATTTACGTGTATTTACAACAAAAAAATGTCAGGAAGGAGGGAGAGAGAGATAGAGAGAGAGGAAGAAAAAGAGACAGAGATAGAGAAAGAATGAAGGAAAGAGAGAGGGGGGATAAAGAAAGAGAGAGAGAGAGAGAGAGAGAGAGAGAGAGAGAGAGAGAGAGAGAGAAAGAAAGGGGTAGGGGGTGGGGGCTTCGGTACCTTGCAGTGCAAAGAATATATCTTAATAGGTAATGAATTTTCATGAATGAGGGAATACTATAGTCAGTATGTATTGGTTTGTGAGTTACAATTTTTTTAAACAAGTGTCAGATCATGTAACATATTTATTAATAGATTTCTTCGGGTATTTTCAGATGGTGTGACGTCACAAACTATCAGTTTGCCCAACCCGGAGTCTCTCAACTGTGACTTTGAAGGGAAAAAATTCTGCAACTGGTCTTTAAACACCTCCAGCGACCTTCACTGGTCATTCCGTAGCGGTCCACGTCGGTCCTACCGGGACAGTGGTCCAAGATCTGACCACACGCGAGGTGACGGGAGGGGCGTGTACACCTATGTCCAGTACAAGCAGCCCTACAACCAGACGGCTCGTCTGGTCAGTCCGACTGTGAGGTTAGACCAGGAGGGAATGTGTTTGAAGTTCTGGTACAACAACTACGGAACTGACGTGAAGAGACTCAGCATCTGGCTCGTTGACCCCGCCGAGAATTCAGGTCAAAGGTTACTGTGGTCAAGGTTAGGTAACCAAGGCCCTGAATGGCTACTGGCCCAGATTAACGTGCCTGGAAGTCTGGTTGGGAGGGAGGTAACTCTGATTATACAAGCCGAGAACGGGCTTTGGTTCCGGGACATTATCACCATTGATGACGTCGCTGGTCAACTTGGTGCCTGTCCAGCTTCGGCTGATTGTGATTTTAATGTAGATTTTTGTGACTACACTGTGCAGCAGCCAGGAGGAGGAGGTGGGGGAAACGAAAGAGGATGGCGCGTCACAACAAACGCTTCAATAACAAATCTTGTTGACCCAGTATCAGCCACAGATCATTTATCGGACGGCCCAAAGAGAAATTACGCCTATTTTGACACATTTCAGGCAGGCTTATCATCTACAGATAGGTTTTCATTGGTTAGCCCGTTGTTGGAAGCAACTCCTGCATCATGTCTGTCTTTCTGGTACTTTATAAAAGTTGGAAATGCTGGACTGCTTGATGTTAGGCAGGATCTTAGTGTAATACTCACTCTGAACAATAAAAACCAAGAAGCTCGCTGGAGAATGATCACAGTGGACATTTCAAGCCATATAGATTTCGAGTTGCGCTTTGAAGTCGTGCTCGGTGTGGGGGATGGGAGCATCATAGCCTTGGATGACGTCAGACTTGTACCTGGAATGTGTCCTCCCGCGGGCACGTGCGACTTTGAGTCTGACCTCTGTACGTGGGTCAATGAGGAGGGGGGAGAGGATGAGCCATACTGGACAAGAGTGCGCGGTCCGCAGTGGATGTTTGACCACACGCTCAACATGGAGGAAGGCGGGCACCTTACCATGTATAAACGGAAGTCCTGGGTTGCTGGGGACAAGGCCCGACTCGTGTCCCCTCGCATGGAAGCCAAGACACGCTACTGCTTTGGTTTCTGGTACTTTATTAATGGAGAGGATTCTGCCACGATTAGCGTTACAATAGAGGCTTCAAATGGCATGGGAATTGTTTTTACGTTGAGCGGGGATCACGGTCCAGAGTGGAAATCTTCCACACTAGACATCGCTCCCAGAGATACAGAATTTTTTATTGTCTTTATCGCTACTATGGTGAAACAAAACAGTAAACTCATTGGCATTGACGATTTATTTATCGATAACTCCACCTGTAGTGAATCTGGCGGACACCGACATGAGGCAAATAATGGCTTTTTGTGCACAGTTAGTCAAACCTATCTACCTTTGTCCAAAGTTTGTGATTTCCACCCTGATTGTCCTGATGGTGAGGAAGAACTCAATTGTGGATACACCTGCTCTTTCGACGGAGGTATGTGTGGATGGAAAAACACTCATCTAGATATGGGAAGCTGGTGGGAGACTCGACTTGGAGATGAAAACGACGTAAAATCTTTAGTAATTAGGGACTACGGCGGTCGGAACTATCTTTTTCCGGTTATTGAGGATTTAAAATTGGCCAGACTGGACAGTCCACTTCTACAGCAGTCAGCTCCTACCTGTGAGGTGAGGTTTAAGCTGTACAAGGGAGGAGACTCCAGCGGTTATCTCTCTGTCGCCAAAGTGAGCAGAGCTGAGAGGGCGGTGTTGCTCACCTTCACCACGACGACAAATCAAACATGGCTGGAGCTAACACTACCTCTAGGAAGCAACGAGTCACCTTTTGTCGTGAGCCTGGACTACAAGCCAGGGTTTATCCCGACGGCCATTGCTGTGGACGACATCCGTTTCCGGAACTGCGATTTCCCATTGAAGGGAGACAGTTGCACTGGTGCTTCTACTTTTGTCTGTGACCACGCAGCTTGCGTAACGCCGGATAGAACGTGTGACTTTGAGGACAACTGTGGAGACAATTCTGATGAGAAAATATCGATGTGCATGCCATATTTCCGATGTGACTTTGAGTTGGATTTATGTGGCTGGAGCAACGGAGACAATGATGACATGGACTGGACAAGGGTCAATCGACACGAGACGCAGCTCCGCATTGATCAGAGCATGCCATCACGTGATCACACGTTGGATTCTCGGACCGGTCACTTTGTGTACATTGATAACTTTATGGCCAAACTGCCGGGTGACAGAGCAGAGGCGTTTAGTCCAGTCTTCACCCCAAACGGTGACTGCTGGTTGGTCTTCTACCTTCACATGGTGGGCGAGGCTGCTTTGTTTAACGTATATGTGGAAACAGCAGGCAGTAAGTCACGAACAATCGTATTTTCCCGGGAGGGAGAAATGGGAGACTTCTGGGATAGGAAGGTCATCCAGATTTACAGCTCCGAGCCAGCACGCGTGGTGTTCGAGGCCTTTGCTGGTCCACGAGAGCCATTGCCGTTTTACAAAGACGATAAAGGTAGCATTGCACTTGATGACCTCGTCTTGTCCCCTGGATGTGGTTTGACAACTGGGTCACTCACCAGTTCTCTGAAACCTGCAACAACTGACCACAACACATCCGTCCAGTCCACACAGACATCAGAGACGGTTACTACGGCCAGTGGTCAGCATGATGTGACCACTACTCCCCCAGATGTCTCTAACACTGACAGCGTCAAACCAACAAAAGTATCAACTGCAGGTCTCGCCCTGTCTACGTCATCATCTGCTCCACCTGCAGACGTGAGCTGGCAGTGTCTGGACGGAAGTGGTCCAATACATATTAGCGAGAAATGTGACTTCATCCATCACTGTCCCGTTCGTTCAGATGAGCTTGATTGTGGAGCGTGCACGTTCGAATCCTCCATGTGTGGCTGGGTGGACATGAGCAGGAGTCTGTACGTGTGGGATAGGGTCAATACGTCATACAGTGACGTCACATCTCTACCACAATATGACCACACACTTGGTGCCAGTGGGATTGGCTGTTTCCTGTCACTCCGCACATCTGACTACCTGTTCCCGCGATTTTCTGTCCTCGTCTCTCCCGTCATGGGTTCAACGTCAGAAGAATGTCAACTCAGATTTTTCTTCATTTCTGAATCATACCAAGTGCTAGATATCTATCTAGTCCCAAGTGATAGAGGTGAATATGAAGGCTCTCTTCTCTCAAAGGGAACCAGGATTTTCACTGACAATCTTTCATCATCGTCTTGGAGGGAGCGGGCTGTCCCTATGGAGTCTGTAGCGGCAGGTTTTAAAATTCTCATTCGGGCATACAATTTTCAAACAGGGCAAGGAGTGCCACTGGCTCTTGACGACATTTCATACACTGATAGCTGTTTCCGGGACAGGCGAGTGTCCAATCAATGCCAAGGATACGAATACGCATGCGCGTTTTCTGACGTATGTATAGACACGGACGATATCTGTGACGTCACATCCAACTGCCCACGTGGGGATGACGAGCGGAGATGCCAGAGGTATCTTTCATGCGACTTCGAGGATGACTTTTGCTTTTTCAAGTCCGAGTCCTCGGGAAATATGGAGTGGGTAATTCAACCTCTGACGAATAGTTCAAGTGGGACAGCGAGTACACACTCTGGTTCAAGTGTCGCCCAGTTGAGACGTGTAAATTCCACCACGCCGCCCCCCAAGCCAACAGCCGAGTTCACTAAACCAACAACCACCACTACAACTGTCATGCCTGTCACAACAAACTCCCCAGGGGAGAGTACTTTCACTGTCTTTATAGATCGGTTTGTCGACAATTTCCTCGACGATTTCCTGACTTGGTCCTTAAATGAAAGTTCTACTTTCTTTCCAGAAAGTGCCAACTTACCTCTGGGCAATCCCACGTTCGAACATATTAAGGATATCCTTCGCGACAATCTGAGATTGGCAATTTATAACTCAGTTAATGACTCTTTCCTTCAACACATCAATGGGGTTCTTCACTCGTCCAGTGAAAGTGACTCCAATATGACTGAAGCCTCCTTCAACGAAAATCTCTGTCTCTCTCTTGTCGACTCAACCTTCAAGTCTTTAAACGATTCGACTTTCGGTTCTCTCGATGGAACCATTAATGACACTCTAAGCAAGCCGTTTTACGACAAATTTTCCGAATCTCTTTGCACGGCTTTCAACGAGACATTAGTCTGGTTCAGACATCGGTCCGTGAACGGAACAGGCATGAACACCATGCCATCTACTGACTCCTTATACTTTAATTACACCACTTCATTCTCACCTGAAAACTTCACCTCAGTCTCACCAGAGAACTTTACCACTTCGTTCTCACCTGAAAATATCACTTCAGTCTCACAAGAGAACTTTACCACTTCATTCCCACCTGAAAATATCATTTCATTCTCACCAGAGAATTTCACAACACCATCGTCCACCAGAAATGATTCTACTTCGACCTCCTCAGCCTTTAATTTCACTACCACCACCTCATCACCGGCCAATTTCAGTGATTTGACCCCTTCAAAATCAAACATGACAACGACGAGCTCATTTGTCAATGTGTCCACAACTACCACACTACCTAAGACCACCCCCACCACTCCGCCTCCACCTCCCCCGAGAAAAGCCCGCCTGGAGAGTACAATAATTCTTTCCCCCCATCAAGCCGACAGATGTCGCATGAGGTTCTACTATCGCGTCACCGGCAACAATACTGCACTCCGTGTGTATGTACAACTCTACAACAACCAACCGCTCGTCCTGAAGTGGTCAGCTCCTCCCACATACAGAGACCAGTGGAACAAGACTGTCCTTGTACTAAATGACCTTCAGGCGTTCAGAGTTGTGTTTGAAGGGGGGTTAGACGAGGAAAGTGACGACTATGTAGAAATAGACAACGTGAACTTCACTCCAGAATGTCGTCCAATCGAGTCCACCATTCTGCCACCCGCTCCACCCTCTCTCCCAACCGGAAATTGCCCCGAAGGAGAATTTTCATGCGATGGTGGATGTAAACATCAAGAATTATATTGTAATTTCCACAGGGATTGTCAAGATGGCGTAGACGAGGCTGTTTGTCCTACTGTGTGCGACTTCGAGGATGGAGAGTGTGGTTGGACAAATCTCGCTGACGAATCCACTCAGGACTGGCTCCGTGTCAACCTCAGGGCTCAGATGTTTACGGAAGCATCAACAGGTCATGTTATGTTGGCGCGCGGAGATTCTTCCAATCCTGACAGACAACGATCGGTGTTTGCCTCTCCCTTGTTCTCCCAGGCGGGGAGTTCTTGTGAGTTTTCTTTTAGATACAACAGCATTACCTACCTCCGAGGATCGACGGTTAAGTTAAGAGCTGGTGGATTTGACACAGTGTTGTGGTCGCTTCCAGCACGATGGAGCCCGCCATACTTCGAGAGTATCGAGAACAACAAGTGGTATCACCAGTACGTGGCTATTCCGCCTTGTGCCTCTAACTTCCGTCTTCTGTTTGAGTACGATATGTCCTACACTAATCAAGCAGAGCTTCTCATACTAGACGACTTCCGGTTTGAAAACTGCGGTGTGGAAGTGGCGGGTGAAGAGGAAGTCTGTCCATTTGAACAGTTCCGGTGTTCCAACGGTCAATGCGTCCACTATGACAAAGTGTGTGATCTCCAAAACGACTGTTGCGATGGGTCAGATGAAGATTACAACACATGCTCTCAGTTCAAGCAGTTCTCATTCGAACACGGAAGTTTGGATAGTTGGAGAAATCTGGTAGGGGACACGCACGATTGGGAGTTACAACGTGGCAGCCTTGACTACTTCACCATACTTGACCGCGATTCCCACTCTCAGTACGGAACCTATTTAGCCGCAAAAACGACTCAATTAACAGATCTATCTAGCAATGCAACTGCATCCTTAGTCTTCGAAATGCCCCCTGTAGTAGAAAAGTGTGAAATACGATTTTGGTACATTTCGGATGGGGAGCAATCTGGGAACATCAGAGTTTACTATAAAACTCAACATAGCGACAAGCGGCTTTTGGATACCATTCTAAACCCCAGATTTCTTGAGTGGGCTAAATCTACCGTAAATATTCACATTCAAGAGCCGTATGAACTTATAATAGAAGCTGACCAAACAAAGGACAGTAACGACCTGGGTGGCATTTATTTAGACGACATCTCTCTCACACCCGGATGTGGCCTTAAGCAACTTGTGCCTGAAAGTCAAGACGGTAACAACGCAGAAGTGGACGAAGATACGTCACGGATCCGCACAGACGACAGCGATGAGGGACTGACCGACGGGCAGTTGGCACTGGCGGTCGGGGTTCCAACACTGGTGGTTGGGCTCGTCATTATTGGAGCTCTCGTATGGAGGAAAAACCGGAGGTAGATGGCATTAATGAATTATTGTTATTATTATTATTATTATTATTATTGTTGTTGTTGTTGTTGATGATGATGATAATGATGTTATTACAAGTATAACAAATGTTATTATTATCATTATTAATATTATTTTCATTGTAATTATTATTATTATTATTATTATTATTATTATTATTATTATTATTATTATTATTATTATTATTATCATAACCATAGTCCGAACCAGCCTCCATGAATACCGTTTTCCGGGAATAGGCTTCTTATTGTTTGCCGGATCTTAACCAAATTTGTTATACATACATTTTGCCAGGAGCCTTGTTTGGCATTTAAATGTTTAGTACGTTGCGGTTGATGGGTACTTTCTTCTTTGTCTATACATTGCAAATAACTGAAGTTTTACAATATTGATTTGTAATCATGAAAAGGGCGGCGATCTGGAATTTTCCATTTTGCAACAGGGAGGGAAAAAGCACTACCGCTGAACGTGGTGCGCATTGCTAATCATAATAAATATATAATTTTCTATTTTTATACATGATACTGTATCCCTTCTTTTTCTTCATTGTTTCAGAGAAGGTCTAAAACCGCTGAAATTTATAGAGTAAGACCATTATTTGGAAGCGTTCTATGCTGCTGTAAAAAAAACCAGGAGCACAACAAGACTCTCTGGGAATAATGCACATGCCAAGTTTAAAATGAATCCATCTAGTGATTAATATTTTATTCCCGAAAAACGGTTCTCACGGGGGCTGGTCCGGACTATAGTATAATTGCATATTGGTTACTATTAATGATAATAATATTGTTATGGCATTTTTCTACTGTTAGTAATATCAATTTCAACTTTTTTTCCTTGAGCTTTGTTGTTTATGTAACTTCATTAACATCAATATAGAGACCACCATCATCATCTGCTTTGTTAACATATTATTTATCATCATCACCGCTACCACTGCTATCATTATTTCCTCATCATTACTCCTAATTCTCATTACATTAATAGTGTAGTGAGCGGCGAATGACGCCCCTTGATGGAGAGCAAGCAAAAATAAAGGAAAAGTTAAAAAATATAACGTTTGGTTTGGTTATTAGTTTAACGTCCCCTGCAACACTGTAAGGTCATTTAAGAGACGGGCTACTTCGACCCTGCC
>JAUKPP010289513.1:0-10253 GCA_032273245.1 Phyllaplysia taylori
TTTATTTATAAAAACAGTCTAAATATTGTCTTAGTATTGTTTTCCTCGGCTGAAAACTTATTCATTTCATCACTGAAGTTGTACAACGACCGTCAATAAATATACAGTTGAACCTGCTCAAGCGACCACCTGTATAAGACGACCATCTGCACAAAGGACCACTTTCCATAGACTCCCAAATTAAATTTCTCCTATATATTATTCCTCTCTAATTCGACCACCGCCTAAAACGACCACTTTTCCCTCGATATTTGGTGGTCGTTTTAGACAGGTTTGAATGTACCTGCGTATCTGTTGGCGCCCCACTTGTCTCTCCAGGCCAGACCACATGGCGTGTACGTTATCTGACCACCGGGCATCCAGCCTTCGTAGAATCCTTCCACAGCGTTTTTGTAGTCTGCGTTGTTTGTCTCCTCCCATAGAAGCTCCTGTACAGAAAAGGTAGGAGAATTTTGTTTTTTTTCCTTTTAGGTATGAATTCAGGGGGAGTTAGAAATTTTTCTGAATGACTTTATTTGCTTGTATATTTGGGATTTTTAAAGCTTGTTTCTTAGGCACTATTGACGTCTGGATTCTCTTATCATCCACGGCTTGCATCCAAATCTGCACTGGAAGGTCATTTAAGAGACGGCTACCTTGACCCTGCGTGTCAGGGCCAACCTGGACTGAGAAGAAAAAAGAAATCCCAGCAGAAAAAATCCCAAATCGTCCGCGCTCGCGATCGATCCAGGGTCTTTCCGCATGCAAGGCGAAGAGCCTAACAGTTACACCACAGCGCCGGTCCCTTTCAGGTATGAATTTAGGGGGCGTTAGAATTTTTTCTGAATGACTTTGTTTGCTTGTATATTTGGGAGTTTTAAAGCTTGCTTCCTAAGCACTACTGACGTCCGGATTCTCTTATCATCCACGGCTTACACCCAAAACTGCACTGGAAGACCGGCGCTGTGGTGTAATGGTTAGACTCTTCGACTATCATGCGGGAAGACCCTAGATCGATTCTCGGTCGCGGACGATTTTGGTGTTTTTTTCTGCTCTACAGCCTTACCTGACAAGTCACTTTCTTATCGTCCCAGCCGAGCGCCCATCCCCAGGCCGTCTTTACATAGGTCTTGTTGGTTCTTTCTTCTAGCATGGTACAATCACAGAGGTATCCCCCCCCCCCCACTGTTTGTTTGTTTGGTCAGGGTTTTAGGGCTCCATCGACTCTTATAAGGTCGTTTCGCCGCCCAGAACCATTTCAAAGTATTTTGGGTAGGGATCAATTTTGAATTTTGCCCGGGCGGCGGTCTAATAGGCCTGCTCTTTTCGATTTTCAACGATCAAGAGACCTTTAACGTGCGCAGTGTACATAAGGGGCCTTCGGGGTTTTTCGTCCTTATCCGAGAAGACTAGGCGTTTTGATCTTACCTACCCTAAGATTAGGTGTGTGGTTAAAAGAAAAGGAGTAGACAAGGAAGAAGAGAAGAGAAGCAAGGCAGGCGACAAGAGTAGCATGAATGTGAAGGAGACAAAGGGGAGAGTGAGAGAGAGTCAGAAAATTGGTTGAAAGAGTAAACAAGGCATTGAAAGAGAAGAAGAAGAAGAAGAAAAAGAAGAAGAAATTTATTGGGGATAACATGCCGGCACCGTCCCGGAATCGAACCACGAACATTGGCATGAGAGGCCGACACCACTAGCCTCTAAACCACGAGAGTCCCACCCCCCCACAACCTCTCCCTCTCCTGTCGGTGGTTGGCGGGCGTTCTGGTATAGAATCTAGTCCGCTCTTTTTTCGTCTTTCTATGTGTTACTATTGTTCAAATCTATTTCCAGGCACTTAATAGACCTAATAGTATCAATGGTGCTGTAAAAAACAAACAACAACAACAACAACAACAACAAACACCCTCCCCCCTCTCGTCTACAGCCTTACCTGACAAGCCACTTTCTTGTCGTCCCAGCCGAGAGCCCATCCCCAGGCTGTTTCCACATAGGTCTTGGCGTCCTCCAAGTACTGGTTGTTTCCTGTCGCTCTGTACAGCCACATAGACGCTTCACACAGCTCGTCTCTGTCCGCGCTAGATCTGAGTAGGGATAAGATATATTGGTTTCGGTTTGGTTAATAGTTTTACGTCACTTGCAACACTGTAAGGTCATTTAAGAGACGGGCTACTTCGATCCTGCCTGTCAGGGCCAACCCGGTGTGAGAGGGAAAAAATCCCAGCAGAAAAAACCCGGATCGGTCGTGATCGGGTATCGAACCGTGGTCTTCCGCATGACAGGCGAAGAGCTTAACCATTATACCACAGCGCCGGTAAGGTATATTGATAAGATATAAATCAATAAAGAAAAACACAAATAAGAAAAGAAAGTTATCAATTGCATGAAAAGTGACCATCACAAGTAAAATTCAAACGTATGTTTTTATTTCATATGGAATTTACAAATTTGTGTAACATTAAAGATGCAAAATAAGTTTACCATCTTGAAGAAAAACAGTTTTTTCCTACTCCTGTATACTTTTGGTTTGCAATTTCGGCATAGGGCCAACGATATACAGAAATAAACACCGACGCTGTGGTGTAATGATTAGGCTTTTCGCCTGTCATGCGGAAGACCCGGGTCGATCCCCGAGGGTGGACGATCTGGGGGTTTTTCTGCTGGGATTTTTCCCTGTCAGCCCGGGTTGGCTCTGACAGGCAAGGCCGAAGTAGTCCGTCTCTTAAATGACCTTACAGTGTTGCAGGGGACGTAAAACTGGTTAAAAAAACCCCAAACAAAAAACAGAAATAAACAAATAAATGAATAAATAAAATTTGAGTGAAAAATAAATAACCATAAATGAGCAGATGACATGAATAGATAAAATAATATTGAATAAATAAATAAATAAATAAATAAATAAATAAATAAATAAATAAATAAATAAATAAATAAATATAATAACAGATAGGTTTGTAAAAACTAAGACAAATTAATTATTCTCACCCAAAAAAACCCAAAGAAAAGAACAAGCAGGCAGCCACAAAACTAACAGAAGGGGGATAAACGAGAAATAACAGATGGGTAATTTGGCAGTACACTATTTCTCTCCATTGGCGAAAAATTGACATCGTCCGTCTTGCCAGAATGAGGCATCCCTTGTCGCCTTCTCGATTTAGCTGCAGGTTTTCTTAATGATTTGTCATGTAATCTTTCGAAGAACATTTTTTTGCGTAGGCTACTTTGTTGAGTGAATGTTTTACTGCGCTATCGACATCGCAAAGTAATTTCGGCGTCGGGAAATAATAATAATAATAGATTGCATTTATATAGCGCATTTCCCCGCTCGAAAGCAAGCTCTATGAGCTTTACAATCATTATTACCCCAGCAGACCAAGTCATTCAGAAACCTTCTCAACTTCCTAGGAAGCATACAGTGCAAGCTGCCATTTTACAGGCGCTGAAGCACTAACGTACTAACAAGATCGTTCGCTGTCTATAGCCAGGGTACCCATTCATAACTGGATAAAGTGAGGAAAATTCGTGTAAAATGCCTTTCCCAATGACACAACGTCGGGCCAGAACTGGGATTCGAACCCTCAACCTCCCGATGACGAGTCCTGAAGCCTAACCACTAGACCACGGACGCCACATAGAAAGTGATTTATCTAGTTCCACATCCCTTTTAACATTGTAGGTCGTGATTGTATGAGACGAGCTGCTTTGACCCTGCCTGTCGCTGCCAACCAGGGGTTAGAGTAGAGGGACGAATAGATTTTGTTGTTTATAGAGGCGCCAGCCTCAGCTGTTTTAGCCATAATCCCAAAAGAAAAACACAGATGCTCGTCTACGTGGATGTTTATGATATATACACCTGCATTCTTTTATGTATACCCTTTTTCCATGCAGTTTTATAAATGTAATCATTATGTAATGCGCATTGAGCATTTTTTAGAAAATGGAAACGCGCAATATAAATGCTATGATTATTATTATTATTACATGTGAAATCGAACTCAAGTTTCGCGCATGGCGGGCTAAATGCCTCGGCACTACAACACTGAAGCCGGTTTCTGAAACCATTCTTCAATAGTAACTTTTTTTCCCGGTGCTAACTCCTTTTCTTAGAACCCCGGTTGGTTAATAATGAATTCTTGTGTAAGTGAGTAGGATAGCAGATAGCTCTACATTATAACGTTTGTCTGCTGGGGGAGATAGAAATCATGGGGCAGATCTAATTGTTATTTCATCATGGTTCACTTAGTGATTAAAAAGTTGAATTTTCAATAAGAATTATCACAGAGCCTGTTCTGCCTAAATGAACCGTTGTCTGTGGTCAAATAGTCAGGTTCTTCCCCTGTCTCACAGAAACAGGAGTTCGAGACCCAAAAGCGGCAGTTTTGTATTCAGCTTTTCCGTCTCTCTTCAGCTATATAATTCACACTCAACCCGGGCTGACCTTGACAGCGCCCACCCCCTTAGATAACCTTCTCGTAATCACAAAGGGCGTAAAAAGCAACCGACAACATAAAACTCACGAATAGAATTGCGCTGCCCCGCTGAAGACGCCCCTGTTGTTTTTGCCAAAGGCGTAGAGACTTTCTGCCGCTGTTAGCAGTTGGGAGGCGTAGGCGGTATCTGGAGTCGGCAGAGGGAGATAATTACGATAATGAACATAAAAAAGTATATATGCCTACTAGCATTTGTGTTTATCAGTTCAAGCTAAGAAAGTCGTATAAACATATATTATATTTTGCACATGAACACGCATTTACTTGATTTAGTCAAAAGCAACGACACATAAACATACTCCCCCCCCCAACCCCCCCCCCCCCAACACATACACACCAAGCAAACACACATACAGACCCTAACACCCTTTTGAACAAAACCAGATCCTCTAGATACAAATCAAAGTTTGACTGACAATGACATTCTGCAGTGGTTCCACAAGAAAAAAGAAATATAGAGATTAATGTTATTACAGTAGGCCTATGGGATTAGTCTTGTGTTCATTTGTTTTTTCGTTGTTTTGTTTTGTTTTGGTTTCTTTTGTTTGTTTTTTGTTGTTGTTTTCTTTGTTTTTGTTGTTGTTTTTTTTTTTACAAAAAAAATTGACAGATGTTGATTTTCGTGACAGCGAAGTGCTGCTGACGTAGCTCGCAAATGGCAACCCTCGGGGAAACTTAAGCTTGATTGAGTGCTTTAGTAAAAACCAAAACAAGAAGAGGATAAAACAGTTGAGGCTGGCGCCTCTATAAATAACCCATTTCTTACTACTAATTACTGGGATTAGTCTTACTGTGGTCCCTCTCAGTACTTTATGATCTCACCTCCTTTATCCTTGAAAACTAATGAACCAGCAGCGAGAGCGGCCCCCGTGCCCCCGGCTATGTCACTTCCTTTGTTGGACGAGCTGACCTTGGTACAAGGTCGTGCCATCTTCATGTCTTCCGGGCGACCCCAGAACGTGTGGTCAAGGTTCCCATCACCAACCTGAAATGGACATGTTTGTTTGTTTGGTTAGGGTTTTAGGGCTCCATCAACTCTATATGGTCCTTTCGGCGTCCAGAACCATTCCAAAGTATTTTTGGGTAGGGATTGATTTTTAATTTTGCCCGGGCGGCGGCCTAATAGGCCTACTCTTTTCGATTTTCAACCACCAAGGGATCTTTAACTTGCGCGACGTACACAAGGGACCCTCGAGTTTTTCGTCCTTATCCGGGAAGACTAGGTGTTTTGATCTTACCTACCCTAATATCAGTGGTGTGGTAGACATGGAAAAAGAGAGGAGAAGCAAGGCAGGCGACAAAGGAGATTGGTGAGAGAAAGAGTCAGAAAATTGGTTGAAAGAGTAGACAAGGCATATAATATAGAGAAGAAGAAAAGGAAGAAGAAAAAGAAGAAGAAATTTATCGGGGATAACTTGCCGGCACCGTCCCAGGATCTAACCCACGACCTTTGGCATGAGAGACAGACACCATCAACCTCTAGACCACGAGAGCCCCTTGACAGGTACAATATATCATGGTGCTTCAAACATGGCCTACCTGATTACCTCATTTTCTGCACTTCTGAGATATGGAAGAAAACTGACCCGGCCTGAGCCTATGCTACCAGTAAAACTATGATGGACAAATTATATTTTACCAAGATGACCTTGAACTTTTATACAAATGTAATCCCGAACGACGCACAACCCCAAAACAACAACCCCGCACCCCCCCCAAGAAAAAAAATAAAAAAATAAATAAATAATAGAGACATCCCCTCCCCCCTCCCCCAACCCTTAACAACAATTATCCATCGCCAAATAAAAATATTTTTTTTTTAAATCCACAAAATTCAACAACCAAAACCCCCAAAACATGAATTAGAAACAAACCCAAATCCAAAAAAAACAAACAAAAAGTCAACAACAAAAAAACAAAAACAACAACAACCACCAAACAAACAGAAAGCATAAAAACCCCTACTGCCCCGACCTGGACAACGAGTTCCTGTTTGTTGGGGTCCCAGGCCTTGAGGAAGTAGTCGAGCGGCCACTTGATCATGTCGTACATCATGTCCAGTTGTCCAGCCTTCTCGTAGCCGTCCTTGAAGGCATAGAGTGACCACAGGAGTAAGGTGGAGGAGGCGGACATAGGTAGACCGAACTTGACGTGGTCACCGGCTGTGGGGGCAAGGGTGAGTTGATGAGAGGGTATTTGTTTCGTTTGGTTACCAGTTTTGCGTCACCTGGAACACTCTAAGGTCATTTAAGAGACAGGCTGCTTTGACCCTGCCTGCTAGGACCAACCCGGGCTGAGAAGTAAGAGTGACCACAGGAGTAAGGTGGAGGACGCGGACATAGGCAGACCGAACTTGACGTGGCCGCCGGCTGTGGGGGCAATGGCGAATTGATGAGATTGAGTAAAAGCAAGCAATTTCAAAGAAGAAAGATGGTTTGGTTTGGTTTGGCTACGAGTTTTACGTCCCCTGTAACACTGTAAGGTCAATTAAGAGACAGGCTACTTCGACCCTGCCTGTCAGGGCCAACCCGGACTGAGAGGAAAAAAAATCCCAGCAGAAAAAAACCCTGCTCGTCCGCGATCGGGGATAGAACTGGGGTCTTCCGCATGACAGGCGAAGAGCCTAACCATTACACCACAGTGCCGGTTGAAGAAAGATGGCTTAAAAGGGAAATTAGATACATTTTTTATGCCGATCAAGAAGGTGGGGCAAGCACTGCTTTCTTTGCTTGTATGGACTCTACGCCCGTGGATGAGAGAGAATTTGTTTAGTTTGGTTACCAGTTTTACGTCACCTGAAACACTGTAAGGTCATTTAAGAGACGGGCTGCTTTGACCCTGCCTGCTAGGACCAACCCGGGCTGAGAAGTAAGAGTGACCACAGGAGTAAGGTGGAGGAGGCGGACATAGGCAGACCGAACTTGACGTGGTCGCCGGCTGTAGGGGCAATAGTGATTTAATGAGAGTGAGTAAGAGCAAGCAAATTAAAAGAAGAAAGATGGATCAAAAGCGCCCAGGTAGTAGACTAATCATAGCATCATAATGCATTACAATGTACTGTCAGCTCACCGGTTTTACGGTGTAATGGTTAGGCTCTTCGCCTTGCATGCGGGAAGACCCTAAATCGATCCCCGATCGCGGACGATCTGGGATTTTTTCTGCTGGGATTTTTTCCCTCTCAGCTAGGGTTGGCCCTGACAGGCAAGGTCAAAGTAGCCCGTCTCTTAAATGACCTTACAGTGTTGCAGGGGACATAAAGCTGGTAACCAAACCAAACAATAATTCAATGATGACACTTACCGTCATACCATCCCCCAGGCACGCAGTCATTGACGGCCGAGTCACCGCGCCATTTGATTGGGTTATTTGCCGGAAGTTTGCCGGACCTTTGGGCGTCATAGAACAGGATGGACTTTGACAGAGCAGACGCGTAGTCCTTGGTCGAGTCCCCGCCGCCTGTGTGGGAAAAAAATGGATGTTTTATTTCGTTTTTCTGAAGGATTTTATTGCAATTGTTTTTATTTACTCTTTGCCTTTTTTGGCATGTAAATTCTTACAAGCAATTTTTTTTTTTTTACATAAACGCAACCAGACAAACACAGGCGCCTACACACACATCATACACACACAGGCATACGCACACATACAAACACACACACAAACACATGCACACATATACACACATACACACACATACACACACACACACACACACACACACACACACACACACACACACACGCATACGTACTCTCAAAACCCACCCGTTTAGTAATGATTAAATGATACACTCGTATGAAAACATATTATTTTTATAGTAGTAAAAAACTCACCGCGTTTAGCCGAAATTATTTCACAATTTTTATAAGCTATGTACAAATAGCTGTAAAAAAATAGCATGTAATAACACACACACATACACACTCACACACACACACACACTCACATACACTCACACACACATACACACTCTCACATACACACTCACACACACCCACTCACACACACACACACACACTCACATTCACACTCACACCCACACACTCTCCCCTACACACACTCGCATGCACTCACTCACACGCACACACACACACTCTGGCACCCACACTCACACCCACACACTCTCTCACACAAACACTCACATACACTCCCTCACACACACACACACTCACACCCACACACTCTCTCACACCCACACTCACATACACTCACTCACACACACACTAACATACACTCACACCCACACACTCTCTCACACACACTCACACACACACACACACACACAAGCAAACCTGTGCTAGGTGCAGCAGTCTGAGGTGGCTGTGTAGTTCCTGTTCCAGCACTCGTTGTTCCAGAGCTCGGCGATCCAGGGTTTGTGCTACCACTACCACCACTACCACCAGCCGCTGTGGGCATGGACAACAGGTTGTTGTTGTTGTTGTTGTTGTTGTTGTTGTTGTTGTTGTTGATCGAGGACTTATATGTGTTTATCACCCTTCAAGTAGTCTTTACGACCTATAGAGTTACGACAGTCTAGCTCTGTACCCCGGGAGTGGAGAGCCTTAAAATTGGCCCCTTGTTACTGCGAGAGTGCAATGCAGTCTCAAGACCTCTCCGGACCAGATGACTGCTAAGTGCAATGCAGTCATTGAGTAATTTACTGCCACTATCGATACAACATTTGGACATGATGGTTGCAGCCAGTGACTCAGAGACAGAACCATGTAGCCTATATGCCACATCATTTTACTGTTGCCCTGGTGCGGTAACTGCAGTGAAATAATTCACGAGTTTGCCACAGCGGGCCAGGACAACAGGATAGTTTGGTTATCAAGCTTAGGTACCTTTTATTTTATCTTTTTATTTTAATGTTTTTTTTATTTTTATACAGACTTTATTGAGCTACCGTGATTAAAAAATAGTAGAAAATAGAAGACAGTAAATAGAAAATAGTCCGTTCCCTGTGGGTCAGTAGCAGTCTTGGGAGATAGAGCACAAAAGTTTTACATCCCTTGAAAATATGTAAAGTCATTTAAGAGAGGGGCTACTTTGACCTTACCTGTCAGGGCCGACTCTGATTGAGAGGAGCGAATCCCAGCAGATATATTTGAGATCGTCCCCACGTGGGATCGAACTTGGGTTTTCACATGATAGGCGAAGAGACGCCTACACGATAGGATGATTTTTAATTTGTTTGTTTGTTTGTTTGTTTATTTTTTTGGGATTAACGACACTACCGATATATCAAAGTCACTTCAGCTTCAGAAAGAAAATACGGACAAAGTAACACACACACACACACACACACCGAGAGAGAGAGAGAGAGAGAGAGAGAGACAAAGTAACACTAAGAAGAGCAGTCCATACCAGAGGCACGGCCAAACCCCACAGAAAAAAAAGTCGAGTCTAAAAATGAGGATGAGATAAAATGGTATGATGAGATGAGACTATGATGTGCGGTAAGATGAGATGAGATGAGATAAGGAAATTCACACAGCTGCGAATACATAAAGGGGAATGTAGTTCAGAAACTTTCATAGTGATCGAACAAAACACAAAGGTACAACGCCTTTTAAAAAAACCATCATAAATGGCCTGGTAGATGTCGACCCCCCAGAGCAAATTCCAGGTAGACTTATTTATTACTTGAATGCATCCAATAACACACACACACACACAAACACTCAAACACAAAATCACACACCACACACACACACACACACACACACACACACACACACACACACACACACACACACACACACACACACAGACACACAC
>JAUKPP010289535.1:0-10252 GCA_032273245.1 Phyllaplysia taylori
TGAAGCGCCTTGAGCTTGAAATTTTTAAGGGAAGGCGCTATACAAATACCATTATTATTATTATTATTATTATTATTCTCAACCAATGTCTGTGGTGCAATGGTTAGCTTTAAGCTTGACACAAGGAGGAAGAGAGTTTATTCCCCATGTTGGAAAAAGACCTCCATCTCTCTGCTGGGAGGATAAGTCCCTCTCAGTCCTGGTTGGCCCAGGCAGGCAGGGTCAAAGTAGCTTACCTCTTATCACTTTGAAGTCACATAAGCAGAAAGACAAAGTACCCTACCGGCCATGCGCAACCAGCCGTGACGGGGTCGGACTTTTCGGGCCTGGGGCATGTATGTGCCGAGTGACTGGATGGGCAAATTTGGGATGGTGCATATATGCCTTGAGTTACTACAAAGTGTTAATAGCCTAACAGTGTTACAAGAAATGTAAAACCAAAACTGAACCAAAGCTTTTTCTCTTTGCAATATTATATCTTTCTTTTATGGTTTAGAAAATATATATCCATGTTCCTCAGTGTCTAGTGTTTATCAGTCTCTCTCTCAAAGCTTGTTAAAAGTTAATAATATTGCACTGGCTCACATGTCAAATATTCATTGCAAGAAACAAAGACTTTGTTTAATCAACTGTTTGAGTATGTATAGAATCTATTTTCTTGTAACAGCTGCTTTTTATCATAGAGTGGAATCTGGATAGTAGAATGGCCTCCACTCAGGCTATGATTGGTTGTATGTATCCAAACTGTTTTCATTAGCCAAAGACTGTCGCTGTGGTGTAATGGTTAGGGTCTTCGCTTGTCAAGCGGAAGATCTGAATTCTGTCCCAGTTGCGGACGATCTGCGTTTCTTTCTGCTTGGATTTTTTCCCTCTCAGCCCGAGTTGGCTCTGACAGGCAGGGTTGAAGTAGCCCGTCTCTTAAACGACCTTGCATGTTGAAGGGAATATAAAAGTTATAACAGATTTTTCTTTCAAAAGCATTGTTAAATGGAAACAGTAAATTGCATTTTTCTCAGTTGCTTCTCTTTATGGCGTAGCACGTTTTGCTATGCAGCCCTACATCGGCTCATGCAATTTTTGGCAAAATAAGGATTTGATTTGTATATTAATTATGCTTTTAGTGGTTGTTCGAATATTCATCACAATATTTCCTTTTTGTTTCAGTGCCGGGCAAACATGGCTCTGACATTGTGGAGAGGATAGCTGAGGGCAGAAGACAAAGGTGATTCACTCTATTGCTAATTTTGCCTTTAAAAAATTCACTCTATTGCTATTATTGCCTTAGAAAAAAACCCACTGCTCTTGTTATTATTACCTTAAGAAAAATCACTCTGTTGCTATTATTGCCTTAGAAAACATCACTCTATTGCTAAGATTGCTTTACAAAAGTTGAAACAGACCTAAATGATAGGAATTATGCCATAATGGTGAAGAAAATACTAGATGGGATAAAGATAAACTGGTACAGAACCACAGGTCATGCTTACAAACAGACAAATACACACATAATCATGCACTTTCGTATTGGCGCAAAAGGAGAAATATAGCTAAAAGAATTCACAGGATGAGAAAAGAAAGATTGGGACATGTTGGTAAAATGGTTCAAACTTTATGGAAGGAGAGTATCCACAAAGGACAGATACAGGGCATTTTGCAATGAAATAAAAACAGACCTTACAAAGGGAGCAAAAAATTAATATGTATGTTTAATGGTAGACAGGTTACGAGTGTGGTACCGGCGCTGTGGTGTAATGGCTAGGCTCATCGCCTAGCATGGGGAAGCCCCCGGTTCGATTTCCAATCACGGACGATCTGGGTTTTCTTCTTCTGGGATTTTTTCCCTCTCAGCCGGGTTGGCCCTAACATGCAGGGTTGAAGTAGCCCGCCTCTCAAATGGCCTTACAGTGTTTCAGGGGACGTAAAACTGGTAACCAAACCAAACGTGTGTAGTGCGGGGGGCATAAATGATTCAGCAATCAGTAAACATTTTTATGTCATTTGCTTTACTTCACTCTAACCATCTTTGTCTATTCTGTTTCTCAGACATGAATCAGCTATTGAGGACATGCATCAGGAGCTCAGTGTCATCAGCACGGTACTGACCCAACACATTTTTATGATAATTAGTGCAAATCCCTGTTGGTTGCACGGGATTATATTGATTTTGTCTCTCTTATGATAATGATACCCGTATCTGTCTCTCTGTCGATCTTTCCAGTATACTTTTCTTAGACATAAATAAGCCCACTGCCACTGTTGGAACCAACGCTTGGGACTTCTCTCAATCCCCAAAAACTTCTGACAAAGGAGTGCAATTTTTCTGATATTTCAGAAATGCACAGATAATATTTTGATCTGAAAACTGCTTTTATAGTGATAGTATGGAGAAGTTATAAATGTAGAGTTGAGAATGATACTTTTTCAAAATGTAGCTTCTAATAGCATGCAAATGTTGGTTTGTTTTCTTGATTACGCCAGCAAAGCACACAGTTGAGATTGAGACGAATTATGTGAGCCCTAAATTATCAAAATCAGTTCAGTAAAAAGGTCTATTTTATCACCCGGGCAGACCAAAGTCACTTTGAGGGATGTCTCTGGCCAAGCCATAAAGTGCTTGCCTGAACACGAAAGTCCTGGGTTCAAGTCCTGGGATGTTAACTGGGACTATCTTTTTAGTTTTCAAGGCTCTGACACCCATCTTATTGGAGATGGTCATGAAACTCAGGGGTCCTCCTGCTTCATAAACAACCATAAAGTGTTGCAAGGAGCTTTAAACCAAAGTCATTAGGAACATTCTCAACTTCCTTGGAGGCACACAGCGCAAACTTTTCATTTCACACTTCCTGCTAACAAGATCTTTTGTTGTTTATGACCTTGTACTCATTCACACCTGGGTGACGTGAGGAAAATTAATTTTAAGGGCCTTTCCTAAGAAGACAATGTTGAGCCCGAGCAGGGATTTGAACTCTCAACCTCACAATTGTGTGTCCCGCAGCCTAACAATTTAGACAATTATGGACACCAAAACAATGAAAGATCTTTCTTTTTGTTTTTTTCCTAACTGTCAAGGAATGCTGAGAAAATTTGATCTCTTAGGTGTTATTACTATCTTGATCCTCTGAGGTTTAAATCATGCCATACATTTTACATGTTCTTTTGTGTTGCGTTAACATTTTTTTCTTTCAAAACATCATCATGATGGATTTTGTTGGTAATTTTCTTTTAAATTTTTGGAGAAGGTAATTTTCTTTTCTTCTTTTTAACAAGTGCTTTGTGTTAAAACTTCTTTTGTCATTGAGAGCTTCTTTTTTGTGAAACTAAAAGTATGGAAAACATGGTTTTGTGTTTTGAAAGGGGAGAAATATCACAGACCTTCTCTTTTTTCTCCTCATTGCAGGAAATGGAGCCTCGGATTGAACAGCTGTCATCCAAACTGATGCAGAAGTTAGCGTACGATGACAGTGAGATTGCTGATATTCTCCATCGTATTGACAAAGATCAGGTGAGGGAATTTCCTGTTGCTGTATTGTTCTTGTCTTGGAGGCATGCAATTAGTGTGGAAAGGGGGGGGGGTGTGGTAGCATGGGTGAAAGCACGCAGGCATATCACGGCATGCCAACTTTTGAAAATTCCGTCAGGTTGTCTGCTGGTTTAGGTGAATAGGAGGATGTAACCTAACTTACCAACAAATAGAAATGATTGTGTTGCACTCTTAAGGGATAATTTCAAGTCACCGTGTTTCATTTTGGCCATAGAACCTGTCCAAGTTTACACTGCCGGGCACAGAGTTGAACAAAAGGAATGAGGTATCGAGCATTTCGCATCACAATGGTGTCTTTTTGCCAGTTTCCATTCATTAGAAATTTTGGTTTCAGGTTTAAGCCCATGAACATCCTTTCATCCATGGGTGGTAGTAAATCAAAGCTATGCCATATAAACAAATAGATTGCGTTGACGACATGAATATTTACTCTATGTATTTCTTACTACGGTACGCTTGCCTCAGCCTTTTCTATAGTTTTTGAAAACACACCTCAGTGTAAATTACGAGGGCCGGCTGAAACTGCCTCCAAGGCCGTGAACTCTAAACCCTTCAGCTTAGCAACATAAAATGTACCAGGTATACATTTCAACCCTTTGCCTACCAGCACACACACTGTATGGGGGCTCTCATGGTCTAGAGGTTAGTTGTGTCTGCCTCTCATGCCAATGGTCGTGAGTTCGATCCCGGGACGGTGCCGGCATGTTATCCTCAATAAATTTCATCTTCTTCTTCTTCTTCTTCCTCTTCTTCTCTATCTATGCCTTGTCTACTCTTTCAGCCAATTTTCTGACTCTTTCTCTCACTCTCTCCTTTATGTCCTCCACATCCCTGCTACTCTTGTCGCCTGCATTGCTACTCTTGTCGCCTGCATTGCTTCTCTTCTCTTCTTCCTTGTCTACTCCTTCTCTTTCAACAACACCCCAATCTTAGGGTAGGTAAGATCAAAACACCTAGTCTTCTCGGATAAGGATGAAGAACCTCTGAGGCCCCGTGTGGACGTTGCACACGTTAAACATCCCTTGGTGGTTAAAAATCGAAAAGAGTAGGACTATTAGGCCACCACACGGGCAAAATTCAAAATTAATCCCTACCCAAATCCCTCTCCTTTTGCTAACTCATGAAGAGAAAAAAAGCTTTGGATCGTGAAGACTGTAGACATGTTCCTTTAACTGAAAGGAACTTGATCACAGCACTTTGTTTCAAACACAGGTCATCGAGGTTTCCAGTTTTCTTCTAATGAGGTTGCTTTCACATGTTTTGTCACGCAGGCAATTATGTGCGTCTGTGGCGTCTTGTGTGCGTCATGTTTTGTGTGCTTATAGGCAAAGGGTTTGAACGTATGCCCTGAAAATTTTGCGTTGAAGATTTTGATTTTATGGCCTTGTAGGTATTACTTTTCAGCCGCCCTCATGTGATAACAATAAACTAATTTGTTTGCAAGTAAAAAAAGTTAACAAAAAGGGTTGTCCCAAATAATTCAATCCCTAACTCTGTATTGATGCTAGAAAAACCCAGGGTTATTTTTATTGTAGTGCATTTAGGTGCAGATCTGCCCCCTCCTATCCAGAAATCCCACTGTTGTTACTATTTTTATCGAGTATGGGACAGGTCTATTAGACCAGCGTCTGTGGATTAATGATTCGGCTCTCTGACTTTAAAGTAGCCCACGGCTAAAATTAAGATCACCCTATTGAAAAGGACATAGACTAAAATCAAACCAAATCCAAGGTAGATCAAGAATATCTTTGGTGCCACACTTCGCAGGATTTGCTGGAGTACAAGCTGCCTGACCTCTTTGACCTGTGGGAGGAGGTTCAAGGTCACAGCCCACACCGCCAGTCCTGGATTGCTGACCTTGACATGGACCTCAAACAAGTGGAGGCTGACCGCATGTCAAGGGTAGGGAATACTTCAAATGTTACAGCTGGCGTCTGTAGTGTAATAGGAATAGGTAGACTCTTTGCTTATCCCACAGAGGATGGGAGTTCTGTGCTCATATAAGAAAAAAATTTGTTTCTCTTAAAAACACTTATCTATTATTTATTTGTGGTGGCCGGATTTTGCCATTCAAAAGGCTTTTCTCCAGAGCATGACGCCCTTCTTTTTTTTCAGTTTTGAGACAATTTTGCTGCAAAAAGCAAAAGTTCTTTATTTCGCTGATTGCTTTTGTAGAATGATGCTTCTGTCTCTGTATTTTTAGAACTTCCGCCGGGTTTGTAGCCTTCAGTGTTTGCGCAAAATTTGGCGGTCGGAATGGGGTAAAATCTTTTCTTGAATTTGCTAATAAAAACTAGAAAGAGAGAGAGGGAGAGGGAAAGAAATGGAGAGAGAGAGAGAGCGGAGGGGAGGGGGGGGGGGGGGAGGAATGGAAATGGAGATAGGGGTCCGGATACTGGTTGAAAATACAGTATTGTAATTCTTTGAACATTGTTTATCAACTTTCATTTTATTTAATGTTCATAACTTTTTGCATGTTCAAAGAACGTGAGCTCTTCTAGTGATTACTATGTCTTTCTCAAGAACAAATAACACTATCAATTACAAAACATCTTGAAGAATTCTTTATTAACCAACCAGGTTTTTTAGAGTAGAAAATTGGCACAGTGGGAAAAAAAAATCTCAGTTTCTCTGCTGGGATGTTTTGTCCCCCATAGCCTGGATTGGCCCTGGCAAGCAAGGTCAAAACCGCCGCTGTGGTGTAATTGTTAGGCTCTTCACCTGTCATGCGGAAGACCCCTGTTCGATCCCCGGCTGCGGACGATCTGTTTTTTTTCTGCTGGGATTTTTTCCTTCTCAGTCCGGATTGGCCCTGACAGGCAGGGTCGAAGTAGCCCGTCTCTTAAATGACCTTACAGTGTTGCAGGGGACGTAAAACTGGTAACCAAACCAAGCAAGGTCAAAGTTGCCAGCCTTTAAAGTTACCTCACAGTATTGCAAGTGGCGTTAAATCAAAACCCAAGCAAAACCTTTGAATGCCCCACATAACTTCCCAGAAATTGAGTGTACGCCTTTCAAGTTCACATTTGTGTTCTTCTTTAAATATTCTGGTGGAAATATTTGGTGCATGGACATGCGAGTTGGTTGGACAATGTGTGATTTTCTCTGAGTATTTTTTTAGTTGAACGTTGATCTAAACTTTTGATTTTTTTTTTATTGTCATGCACATTTAGCATTTTGTTTGAGATGAAAATGAGCAAGATAAATATAATTTATTATTATCATTATTATTGTTACAATCATTATTACTATGTAATTTCTCTCCACACAGATTCGAGATGTCTTCATTAACTACGGGGAAAAGCTGCACAAAATTGCTCACCTCATGGCCCCGGATCTGCAACGATTTATGGACAGAGAATCACAGGTCAGGGTTTAGGTCATTCACAAACGACTTTCTTTGAAAACGTTGATGTACATTCAAATGTGTTAGTTTGTTGCAGTAGTTTCTTAACTCAAAATTTTTATTCTCTTTGCAGAGACTTCATTTTTAAGAGAAGATAAAGGTCATCACGTTTAAGTAGAATCATTAGAATTCAAACAAGATGCTGTAGCAAATAAATAAAGAAAAGAGAAACCCATTATATCATGGCGTGTACTTAAGGAAATGAACATATTGTATAAATAAAGATGTAATCATCTTTATTGTTTGACACCCGGACTCAAATTATGAGGACGGTATAAAAAAGGACAGATAATGTTTTTTACATCAAGACAGGCAGCAAGGACAGGAATAAGAATGGTCCTTGCAAAGGGACTTAAGCCTTTGAAACTTAATTGTCAGGCCAAAAGCAGTTATTTGCAGGAATGCCAATTTTCTGTAGATCTGTCAATTTTTTTCATTTCTGTACGAAGAGGTATATCTTGTCTTGTTATATTTTCGAGATCAGGAAGTTGACAAGCTCACTTGATGCGGCGTCTTAAGTTCAGTAAATTCTTTTTCAGTTAAGTTGGCATCTCTGCTTATTTGTTATTTCTAGCAGTGCATCACACATTTGCCGTTGTAATTGCTGCCCAGGTCAATAAGTGTTGCTTGTCATGCAATGGAGTGGGTGACCATTCAAGTTTTTGAGGAGCTTGTGGAACTGCAAATTGAAAGATCTCTTTGTGTACTAGAAAAGCACCATATAATATCTCTAATACCCTTGGCAATGGATGTTTTTGTTTTAATTTTTCTTGTTTATATTTTTACCTCATTCTTTGATCAGATGATTAACCAGACAATGTTGAGCAACCGTCGCTCGTACGCCGATCTCTTCGTGCGTCTTGTGTCGGCCGATGTGGAACGTGAAAAGACGCAGCGCACCATGTGGCGTCGGAGAGTCGAGGATTGGAAGAATCTGAACACCAAACTGTCTGTAGAGAGCTTCAGGTATGTGATGGTTCTGGTCCTACTAAAGTAGGAATTTCACATGTGGTGCTGAGGATGGGAGTTTGATTCTCAAGTGGTACAGGCATCTCCACTTCTCTGCTGGGATGTTTGGCTTATGTTAGCTAATCTTTGAGTGGGCAGAGATGAGAGGACATGTAGTGGGCGGTCTGGATCTCTAGATGCTGTATAAAGCTGTATTTGACAAAATCAATATAGTGCGGGTACACAATATGATATTGCATGGCCACACACATCCAAACTCTAGGGACTGTTTCTTTAAGTTAAAGACCTTTTTGGTTGAAGTTTGATTTATGTGTTAACTGATGTGTGGAATGGTATAATATTATACATGTTTCTTTTCTTTTATATTTTCTTTAAGATCTGTGCTGTAATATTGTTGATATTGAGCTCTTAAGTGATTAACTTTGAATTGTTTCAGGGATTTCATGAAAACCTCGGCTGTGGTCATTCCGAGTGGAGTTGAAAACGTGCGACAAACTCTGTTGTCAGATCAGGAGATCCTGAACTCTCAGCGCTTAGATCTGGTTAGAACCTTGTGGTAAGTCAGACCTTCTAACAAGGGATTGAGGTTTAGGTTTAGTTACCAGGTTTATGTCCCCTGCAACACTTTCAGGTCATTTAGGAGACAGGCTACTTTGACCCTGCCTGTCAGGGCCACCCGGGCTGAGAGGGAAAAATCCCAGCAGAAAAAAAACAGATCGTCCACTCTCGGGATGGAGCTGGGGTTTTCTGCATGACAGGCGAAGAGGCTAACCATTACACCACAGCGCCGGTGATTGAAAATTGATGGATTTATCATCATGGTAGCCAAATGAATTATATAAAAGAATTGCAACATCATTTTGGTCGGAGAATTCAATAGCAGTTTGAATATTAGAAATGTTTTCTAAAGCTCCTTTGATGTCAGCTATTAAGTATTTTTCTTTTTCATCATCATCATTCTCATCTAGTCTCCTTTGTCAAATCATTTGATCTTTGAGACGGTAATGTCATCAGAGAAACCAATTACTGAAAGAAAACCTTTGTGCCACATATTATAAGACATTATTTGTATAATCGCTATCAAAACATTTAAATGTAAATATCCTTATGGCTGAAATAGCAAGATAAACATCAGCGGAACTTTATTTATGATGCCCTCATTTGCTTGGCATTTTCTTTGAAAGACCCTCTCTCTCCATTCCGTGAGCGGCTTTTACTTGTTTTTGTATTTTTCGTACCTTCTGTTTTTTACTGGCATAACTATAAATTCTTAGATTTAGATTTATAATGATATATATACACTTGCATGCTTTTATGTATACCCTTTTTTTTCCATGCACTTTTATAAATGTGATCATTATGTAATGTGCATTGAGCATTTTTTAGAAAATGGAAATGCGCAATATAAAAGCTATGTATTATTATTCGCTCTGTAGTGACATGAAGCCACCAAACTCCACCAAGTCGGCCGTGTACAGATGGAGACAAGACATGAAGAAACTGACCACAGAGCTAGGTGAGCCTTGATTCTACCCACTAGTTACTGTAAACATGTTTTTTTTTCTTGTGGACTTTTTTTTTTTTAAATTGAGACAAAGCAGTTTCGTGAGGTTTTAATTTTTGCGAATTTCTGAGTTATTATTAGCAAGGCAAGAGAGATGAAGGAAAAATTTTGCGTGGTTTCCAAATTCGCAAAAACATGAAAATTAAAACCACGCAAAAAACAACATGTTTACAGTAAATGTTTTCAATACAAGGCTTCCCATTCATTCACCACTACCCTCCTAAAGCAAAATGTTTTTTCCAATTTATCACACGTCTTCATTTGCGTTATTTTATTCAGTATCTGTAATTTCGCCGTTTTTTACATATATTTTCTTAGAATTCTAGATTATAATTGGGAGCATGAAGATGAGTCAAATATAAGAAATAATTAAATACAAGATATGAAATGCTACAATGCAATAATTAATTTTTGTGCAAAACTTTATGTTTTGCCCTTAGCAAGCAGATCTTATCTCATGGTACAGGTTGTTGTCATAGTGTTCCAGGGTGTCGGCTTCCTCAACTTCTTTTATAGTGTTGCTGATCTCCTAGTCAATTTCTTGGGTCTCAATATTCCGCCATTTAGCGGATTTCCGCTACCGCCATTTCCTCCGCTAACTCCACCACCAAAACCAAGCCCTTAAATTATTAGCTTGCACTGTATACTTGCAAGGAAATTGAGAAGGTTTCTGAATGACTTGGTCTTCTGGGGTAATAATCATACTATAATGGAGCTAAGGGCGAATTTTCTGCCTGATAAGGCTTTTTTGCGAGACGCACAAAAATTTCAA
>JAUKPP010289546.1:2500-10252 GCA_032273245.1 Phyllaplysia taylori
TGATACACACACACGTGATAACGCGATATTTTTTCCGTTTTCCATTCATGGATACCTGTTTCCCTATACCCCGTATTTTCTGTTACTGTTTGTTTCTATTGGATTGTTTTGCAATACCGACATGAAATTTCTATTCTATTATCTCATTACTGCCATCGACGATTTCATTGTCAGTGTCCTTTGTATTTTCACTCTTGACTGATTGGTTTGGTTACCAGTTTTACGTCCCCTGCAACACTGTAAGGTCATTTAAGAGACGGGCTACTTCGACCCTGCCAGTCAGGGCCAACCCTGGCTGAGAGGGTAAAATCCCAGCAGAAGAAAAACCCAGATCGTCCGCGCTCGAGATCGAACCGAGGGTCTTCCGCATGACAGGCGAAGAGCCTAACCATTACACCAGAGCGCCGGTCTGTTGACTGAGAATAAAAGCCATTGTTACTTTCTTACATCAGAAACATCGAAGCTTCTAGTTTTAGCGCATGTCATTGGGAGTAGTTTGTGAGAAGATGTTATTTGGTTATGGTTTCACGGCACTATCAACACTGTAAGTTCATTTTAGCGCCTGGAAGAGTCGACTAGGACAATAGTAAAGTGTAAGAAAAAGTGGAAGGAGCAGACCACCTTAGAGCGCCTGCAAACCACCCGCAGGAGGAGAGAGAGAGGGGGGGGGGGAAGAGTCGGGGTGAGAGGAGGTTTCTAGTTGGTACATCCGGGGTATTTCATGTAATTTCAGACCACGAGTGGGAGGAAAGGTGGAGGAGGACTGATAGTAAAAGGAGTGTCTTCACTTTCTCCTACCCGCTTACTTCCATGACGAAATCGAGTACCAGGAGTAAAAAAAAAACAACCCAAAAAACTCAAGCCATTAAGTGAGCCACCCCAACAAGCCGAGCAGTAGGGAACCGGGTGGATTTTTTGGATGTGAGGAATGAAGCACGCGCCGTGGTTTGAGCGTCTCGCATGGACACATAACGAATCGCTTCTGGCAGGGACGAGCGCTGGCGATAGAGACGTGCAGATCCGGATAAATTATCGTTAGTTTCAATCATATTATAATAACAAACTGAATTTATAGTTTATATAGCATTAGCGCAATATCCATTTTTTTTAACCAGGCTCCAATCACATTACAATCAATTATAACAACTATCAATCGATTCCTAGTTTGGTTTTTAGGGGGCTTTCTATCCCCTGATACACTGTAAAGTCATTTTAGCGACTTGGTGCTTCGACCCTGCCTGTCAAGAATACTTTGGCCAAAACAGCCAAAGATGCTGGCGCCTCTGTAAATAAATCATCTTAAACTAAATCAAGGATAATCGATCCTATCTGGTAGGGGCATATCCCAGCAGTAAGACGTAGATGCTAGTCTCCGTGTCGGAATCAAACTCGGGCCTTTTGCGTGAAAGGCGAAGAGCCTAACCATTACACCACAAACCGCGGGTAATTATGAATCGAAATCAACGTCTGCAATATTGTTTTAAATGTCAATGATCTACGAATTAAATACAGACAATTATCTGTCTACCCTCCTTAACCTATCGAAGTTATCACAATATTTAGAAATATTCCTTTTGTGGATGATTTCCATTTCGACGCTGATCTGATCTTTGGTTTGGTTTGATTTGGTTACCAGTTTTACGCCCCCTCTAACACTGTAAGGTCATTTAAGAGACGGGCTACTTCGACCCTGCCTGTCAGGGCCAACCCGGGCGGCTGGATCTGATCTTTGAAAAAGCTTTGATATATGGTTTGTCAATAGAGCTGTCCCATACGCAATAAGAGTAGAAAAAACAACGGTTTTTCCCGAAAAGAGGGGGCAGATCTGCTGCCTAAATGCACTGCAATAAAAATAACCCTGGGTTTTTCAAGCATAAATACCGAGTATGGGACTGAACTGTTAGTTGTGTGGAATCAGTAAATATCTATACGTTTTAAAGCCAGGAATTAGATAGCTCTTAGTGTGGTTTGATTTTGTCTTAACATCTCTGGCAACAGCGTAAGGATAGTTCTTGGAATGCAAGAAAGACCAACTCACGCGGGAAAGAATAGTCATATCCCTCGCCCGGATTTTACGCGAAAGGAACCCAGGGTTACTTTTATTGCAATGCATTTAGGTGCAGATCAGCCCCCTCCTTTTCGGGAAATCCCGCTGTTGTTACTATTTTTATCGAGTAAGTCGACAGCTCTTTTGTCTTACGGAATTATTCGGATGTGCCAAAACTGTTACAACTAATATCCGGATTTTCTCAAAACGAATCAATTTCTCAGCCCCGGCTGAAGACCAGTGTCAGGGCGTTTTTTGTTGAGAAGGTGAAGCATTGCAGCGTCCTCCATTACCCACGCTGAGGAGGATCATTTGTCACGGCTGTCGGGGACCGCGATGCTGCTGTAGATGTTACTGTTGTGCTACTACGGATGCTGAACTAGTGTGGTGTGGATGGTAGTTGGGGTGGAGGGGTCTTCTGAGTCCCATTGGGGATTTGGTTTTGTTACTAGTTTTGCGTCCCTTGCAACATTGTTAGGTCATCTAAGAGACAGGATATTTAACCCCTGCCTGTCAGGGCCAACCCGAGGCTAAAAGGATATTAATCCCTGTGGAAACACATAAAGCGCCCGAACGTGAGATCGAACTCGGTCTTCCTCATGGTTTAGGTTGGTTTGGTTTTGGCTTAACGTCCCTTGTAACACTATCATGGTCATTTAAGGGACAGGCTATTTCGACCCTGCCTGTCACGGCCAACACAGGCAAAGAGGGACAATGTCCCAGCAGAAAAACTGATATTTTCGATCAAACAAAGTGCTCCAACCGGGTCTCGAACTCATTTCCTCTTCGTGATAACCATTACACCACAGACGCAGGTAAGACGATCATTTGTCACGGCTGTCGGGGACCGCGATGCTGCTGTAGATGTTACTGTTGTGCTGCTACGGATGCTGAACTGGTGTGGTGTGGGTGGTAGTTGGGGTGGAGGGGTGTTCTGAGGGCAAGTCCCATGAGTGATTTGGTTTGATTACCAGTTTTACGTCCGTTTTGCGGGTGGTAGGCGGGCGATCTGGTTTGATCTGCTGCTCCTACTTCTTTCTCTATTTTACTGTCGCTCTAATCTACTTCTTGGCGCTAAAATGACCTTACAGTGTTAATAGTGCCGTAAAGCAGTCACCAACCAAACATCCTTTGCAACACTGTTTAGTTATTGGAGAGACGGGCTATTCAACCCCTGCCTGTGAGAACCAGCTCAAGCAGAAAGGGACGGATCCCAACCAAATCACGTACAGCGTCCGCATGTGGGATCGAACTTGATCTTCTACGTGATAGTCGCACACCCTAATCACTATACCATAGACGGGAATGATTCTGTTGAAGAAGAGACTGAAACAGCAAATATCGCTATCTTTCTTCTTCTTCTGATAATATCATTATGCCTTTCATCGACGTCATTCGTGGAATGGTTAACCGGTTAGGCTCTTTATCCACCACGCAGAGGACGGGAGTTTGATTCTTACTCTGAGTAAACATCTCAGTGTCTCTACTCGGATGTTGTGTCCCTTTCAACCCGGGTTGGCCCTGACAGACAGGATCGGAGTAGCCAGCCTTACACAGGCCAAGGTTTCTTTCAAGGAGAGACGAAATTAAAAATATGATGGTAATGGCAATAACCTTCCCCCTCTGTTTGATGAAGTCGACGAATAAATAATATTGCTTGTGCTTAAGTTTTATGCCAATTGATCTTTCTTTTTTTTATTGGAGAATCGTTAACTTCTATTTTAACCAGACGACTTGTTCCTGGAGTATTTATGGCATCGTAACTATAAAATTGAAATTCGATTTCTTTTTTTAACGCAGAAAAAATATTTCGCTCGGTCTGGTTCCTCCTTCAGTTCTAATGCTTTCTCATTCATAACTACTTGAAAGGTTAGCAAAAATTTAATATTCGGAAAAGCACAAAAAATGTCAAGTATTTTGTCATAAAATAGACAAAAATCAAAGCTCTTCCCGAGCATTTTCACGTTTTTAAAATCTCTTTCGATATTAGATTGCATTTTGACGCCAATATTAAAATCATACAAAACCTAGATTAAGGGGGGTGATCAAAAGATAAAAAAGTGGCGTGAAATGGAGTAGAATAGAGGCGGAGAGGAAAAGTACCGAGAGAGGCAACTTACCTCCCTTTATGACGCAACTCCTAGTGCATTTCTTAAAAAGTGGCGCTACCCTGCTATGGTCCAAGCCAAAATGGCGAAACAAAAGCTGGCTTCTCTATAAATAAATACGTCTTAATAACAAACAGATGAAAAGAACAAGACACACTTATTTTAGAGTGCACAAGCAAACAGAAAATCTCATCAAAATTATAATCAACCTAAAACCTTTAAATTAGCGATAAATCTTGATTCATATCAATCACGTCGTGATGCTAGTTTTTGACTCTTTTATGACCTAGTAACACACTTGAAACACACTTTAGTAGCTTTTCTACTACTCTTTTGCGTATAAATTTTTTTCCTCTTTCCGCTTACTAATCCAGACCGAGCTTGCATCTTTTTAAGCTCTTTGGTAGAGGGAAATATTTCGACATCCTCAAGGAATATTGCACGTCAAGAATAAGTATGAAAATAAGCAGACTTTCTAAGGGTAGGCCTACTCTGAATGTAATACTATGTTCTTACTCTCTCCGTCTCTCTATCTCTCTCTCTCATTCTCTCTCTCTCTCTCTCTCTCTCTCTCTTTCTCTTCCTTCTATCTCTCCCCTCTTACTCTATTTCTCTCACAATCCTTCCTTTTCACCATAGAAAAAGATGTTTTCCGATTAGACACAGCCCTTTGTTTCCAGCATGCTCAAATACACAGACCCACGCTGAGCCCATTAGCTTGAGAAAACACACAATGACACACAAACACACATATGCACACACACAATATACAAACTCTCGCTCTCTCTCTCTCTCTCTCTCTCTCTCTCTCTCTCTCTTTTTCTCCCTCTTCCTCTCTCACACCCACTCTCTCTTTCTCTCTCTCTCTCTCCCCCTCTCTATTTTGCCCTCTCTCTTATCAACACAACCATACACACACTCACACTTACACACACACACATACATACACACACACTCTCGCTCTCTCTCTCTCTCTCTCTCTCTCTCTCATTTTATCCCTCTCAATGTTCTTTCTTTCAACCGTAGACAAAGATGTTTTCCTTCTAGAAAAAGCAGTTTATTTCCAGCATGCTAAAATACACAGATTCACGCTGATCCCATTAGCTTGAGAAGATAAGTAGAAACGCACAAGCAAAAACATAAAGACACACACATACGAAAGCACACACACACACTTTCTCTCTTACACCATTTCACTCTCTCAAGCTCACTCTCTTTTTCCCTCTGTCTTTCTCTCTCTCTCTCTCTCTCTCTCTCTCTCTCTCTCTCTCTCTCTCATACAAACGCACACACACACACTCTTTCTCTCTTACACCCATTCTCTCTCTCCAGCTCACTCTCATTTCCCCTCTTTCTCTCTCTCTCTCTCTCTCCCTCTCTCTATCTCTCTCTCTCTCTCTCATTAACGCAAAATATACGGACACAAACATACATTCTCTCTCTCTCTCTCTCTCTCTCTCTCTCTCTCTCTCTGTCTGTCTATATGTCTCTCTTTCACACCCCGCTCCCACCCCTTCACTCACTCTAGTTCATCCCTTTTACCATTGACAAAGATGTTTTCCTTCTAGACAAAGCAGTTTATTTCTAGCATGCTAAAATACACAGACTCACGCTGAGCCCATTAGCTTGAGAAAATAAGTGAAAACGCACGAGCTCACTCACAAAAAGGAATGGATTATACACTCTGTCCCACATGAGTGATACGAGAAGATCAGGAAATGTGTAAGCAACTATTCAGGTCACTATGCCAACTGCTTGGGTGATTTTTTTTGTTTGGTTACCAGTTTTACGTCCCCTGCAACACTGTAAGGTCATTTAAGAGACGGGCTACTGTCAGGGCAAACCCGGGCTGAGAGGGAAAAAATCCCAGCAGAAAAAAACCCTAGATCGTCCGCGATCGGGGATCGATCTAGGGTCTTCCCACATGCGAGGCGAAGAGCCTAGCCATTACACCACAGCGCCGGTGAGGAAACGATTAAAGGAAAGAAACACAATTGAAACTATTGAAGCGGAAAAGACCAAGTGGATTATTGCAGCTGTGAATGCCTTTGGCTTGATTTAGTCCAGTTGTAAGTCCCTTGCAACACTGTAAGGTCATATTAGAAACGGGCTACTTTGACCCTGCCTGTCAGGGCCATCCCAGGCTGAGAGGGAAAAATCTCAGAAGAAAGAAAACTCAGATCGTGCGCACGCGGGGTCGAACTCGGGTCTTCCACATGACAGGCAAAGGGCCTAACCATTACACCACAGCGCCGGTGCGGTGAATCCATTTGGAAAGCATAATAAACGAAAACAGACGTGATTCTGAGACAATGCAAATTATGGAAACTGACAGATGAATTCACCATTTGTATCCTTTCTTTACAGAAAAGCTCTTAGCTTTTTCCTTTTTTTTCCATCTTGAAGCAGAGCCCAACATACGTTTCAGGCGTTTTTTGTATTGTTTTTAAAAATATGTTTTAAAACTTATCCATTTAGAAAGAAGTTTCAGCATCCACTGGACATTTAAATAAAAGTAATTAGTCTTGCTCATATCTGTTTTCTAAATAGGCCTATATTAAATATTAACTATTTTTTTAAAGAAGCAGTTCGTACCCATACAATTTAAATAGATGAATTAATAATGAATAAACGAGGCTGATAGGTGCAAGGAAAAGTAAACTTCTCCAGTTGCCTTGACGATTTTCCATCAATCTGAGCTGTCATTTAGACAGCTATTTCTGGTAGTCGTTTACGAACACGCTGGAAAAAAGTCCGTGCGCGTGAGAGAGAGAGAGAGAGAGAAGGACGGGGTATGGAGAGGGAGAGAGGGAGGGAGAGAGGGGAGAGAAAGAGAGAGAGGGGGAAGGAAGGAGGAGAGAAAGGAGAGAGAGAGAGAGGAGAGGGGGAGATAGAGGGTGAGGGCGAAAGAGGGAGAGAGATGGAGAGAGAGATGGGGGTATGGAGAGGGAGAGAGGGAGGGAGAGAGGGGAGAGAAAGAGAGAGAGGGGGAAGGAAGAAGGAAAGAAAGGAGAGAGAGAAGAGGGGGAGATAGAGGGTGAGGGCGAAAGAGGGAGAGAGATGGAGAGAGAGATGGAGTATGGAGAGGGAGAGATAGAGGGAGAGAATGAGGGAGAGAGGGAGGAAGAGAGTGGAGAGGAAGAGAGAGTGGAAAGAGAAAGAGGAAAGAAAGAGAAAGGGAAAGGACGGAGAGAGAGAGAGTGATATGGGCACATGGAGAGTGGGAGAAAAGAGAGAGAGATGAGAGAAAGTTGAGAAAAGTAGAGAGAAAGGGAAAGAGAAGATAACGTTTTGTTTTCTTAGAACAGTTTCATATTTTGCTGTAAGTTGTTTTTGGGGGTGATTTCTATTTACTTTTCTTTAGAAAACCTTCCAACCGCGCGTGGGTCAGACGTTGAACAACGTAGAAAAGTGTTGAGAGAGAGAGAGAGAGAGAGAGAGAGAGAGAGAGAGAGAGAGAGAGACAGAGAGAAAGACAAACAGAGAGAGAGACAGAGATAGAGAGAGACAGAGATAGAGTGAGAGAGAGAGAGAGAGAGAGAGAGAGAGAGAGAGAGAGAGAGAGAGAGAGAGAGAGAGAGAGACAGACAGACAGAC